>BGPR01021315.1:0-26654 GCA_013235015.1 Araneus ventricosus
TATAATGATATTCTTGTAAATGGTGTGTGATATCACAACTGTAAAATAAACTGCTGTTAATAAAATTATGTGTTATGTTTTCTAAGTTGCTCACTAATTGTTTCATGTTTTTTTAGTTGAAGTTCTTCTATTATTTATTTCAGTATCGTCATTTTACTCGTATTATTAGTGATATTCTTCTATTTATTTTGAAATGGAACTAAACTTCTGTTGTCTATTTTATTCAATACAGTAAAAGCTTAACTAACTGGCATGCTCGGGAAATGCCGATATCTGAAAAGTCCGGATAGTTGAGTCTGATGGGGAAAATGAAGGACGGGGGGGGGGCGAATTGTGGGCTTTTTTTTACAGATTCTGTCCCTTTACCTTTTTTTTTGGTTATCGATTTTGTTTTTAGGTCTTGTTTTTCGGCGAAAGGCAAGGACACTTTTGCTTTTGAACCCCCCTCTCCATAAAACAAGTCTGTGTATGTCACTGTACTATATATTGCTTTTTTTCCTTCTACACCCCTCCGTGCGGAGTGGACATTGCATTCCAGAAATAAATTGTCTGTGTGAGTGGAAAGGCGCGCGTGCTAAATTTTTGTCCGCAGATGTAAATTTTTTAGAAAAACCCATTTTCTAATTTTTCCGGATACTTGAATGCTGGATAATCGAGAATTTACTGTACTTAATTTTCTTTTCTAGCAAAATTCTGGAAGAACAAGTTAATCTCATGCTTTTCTGTCATTGGAGGGTTTTTTTTATTTATTTTTCAAATTATGATATTAAAATCACAATTCAAGGTTATTCCAGGAATAAAATTACTGTACTGATTATCATAAACACTTGGTAATCTAGTCAAAGAGGGCTATTAACCCTTAATCCTCTGCACTTCGAAAGATACTAAGATGCATAATCATACACGTGTGAGTGTAGGGATTGATGTAGTGCTTTAGAAAGCTGAAAAGTATTAATTTGTTTCAGTTCCTAAAAATTAATGTGTGTGTTTTTGCTATTAATATGATTTTATAATAAGAACTATCAAATAAAAATTTTTAAAAGCTGCATTGTTCAGAATGTCGAGTCTGACTTGACATAAGAGTGCACTTGTCTTCAATTCTGTTTACTCTCTTCAGATGGAAAATTTTCATTAATAAATTAACAGTTCAAAACTTTGTATAAATGAGGAGGTATAATTTTAAGCATTTCGGTAGCTGCTTTTTTAAGCATTAAATAAGCCTTTCAGTTATATATTTTTTGCAAGCATTAATAAGTTGTCTAAATGTATACAACGTTTTCAAAAAACATATAGATGCCTATTTTAAAGTATAGAAGATAAATATTCAAAGATTAAAACCTGTATGTGTATTTAATGGTACTAACATTGTATTTTATGGAAATTACATATGTTTGTATTGTCAGAAGTCTCAAGTTCTACAAAAGCTTGTAACCCTCAAAAATCTCTTGTGTTTGTGAACCTAGCAATGTTAAATATGACTGTTAGTCGATCCTTGTAGGATTCATTGACTAGAACAAACATCTCAATTCGAATCTCCATAAGGCTATTTGAATATCAAACTTCCATGACCACATCAGCAGAAAAACATTCGGCCCTGGGGATATTATTGTGCACCAGGTACATCTGGAACCTTCTGTTTGGGTTGCACTGCTCATACTCTTAATGGATGAGGAAGTTTGGAAAAATTTTGGGTGTCATATTTTTATCAATGGTCATTATTTAGTTGTGCTGCTCATGCAGTTAAATCATGTGAATGAAATACAGGTTAATCGTGAGGTTGTCAAGTTTCAATGCTATCAGTAGTGGTGTTAGTTTGCCTGATGAGGGGCATGGGCTCCCTGACGGGGAGGCACAGCCTGCTGTACGAGGGGAGGGGCATAATGATGACCCTCTCAAATTTTCAACAGATCTTTATTTATATACTAGTTGATACTAGCCCATTGTGTGAATGTGGTATAAAAATTTGCCCTCGCTGGAGGGCACAGCATCCCTGACAGGGGGACTTTGGCACCATCCCTGGCTAGCATATGTTGAATTTTTTATGGATATCATTCAAAGATAATTCACATACTGATGTATGGAGAAAAGTGAACTGCCAGGGCCAGATTATGAAATAGGAAACTGCCTAGTGCCCCTGATATTTTGAGGCTTTTTTTTTCAAGGAAATTTAATTTTTTTAAAAATTTTATATAAAAGATCCATGTAATTCAAGTATCATATAAAATTCAGAGTATTGTTGTTAGAATTTTTTGTTCGAGATTGCTTGCAGATTTAGTGTTGTCTTTTTTTTTTTAACTACTGTTGGCTGACTGACTTGCAAGTTAATAGCCCTGGCGGCAAAGTTTCCTTACTGTCATAAAATAAAGGGAAAACTGCAGTAGCACTGGGACAAGATGTTTTGATTCACTAAGGTCTGCCATTTTTAGATGAAAAAAAAAAATGGCAGAGGCTTCATCCCCCAAACCCTATACTAAGGAGATTACTGTTTTGTTTGAGACTTTTTACTGCTTTGGTGTCCCGTCTGTAAGCAGAGATGAGATAATATTCAGCAATTTTAGTAAATAGTGACAGTTTTTGACATTAACTTGTAGGTGATCTGCAGTTAATTTTGTTATTTCAGCTTGTAACGTTTGATAATTAAAAATTGTTTAAATCAGAGATTAAATTAAAATCAGTAAAAAATATCAATTTTTTTATAAGTTAGGATGGTTGGACGAAACTTGCAGTCGTGTCTTCAACAAAATGTGTCATCCGACAACAACGAAACAAAAAAAAAAACTATTACTAGCAAACAAATAGTTAGAAAAACGAAGTATATATATGACATAACCTCCAATCAATCTTACGGACTTCAGATTCTATACTAATATTCTGTCAATTTAAATATCTCGATTAAAATTATATTTCTGCACAAGAATGCCCAAGAGGAAAGTAAACGGGTTTATATATACACATCAATTACATTCATGGCATAGTGAATGACTAATGAAATTACAAATGGAAAGATATAAATGCATTAACTGAAAAATTATAAAACACATCGTAAAAACAAATTATAAATATCTGACTCTGCGTCAGATATTTATATGATTGTATTAAATTATATTTATTATTATTTTTCTTAGCTTTCAACTACTGTCATTCAGCGGTCACAAAAAAATAAAAAGATGGCTTGATGCGTGCAGCCATCTAGTAAGCCAAATATGAACTAGTGTCTAGATATTTGCGGCAAAAAAAGTTTGGTTTCGTTTTCATTTGCCAATCAGTAAGCGACATACATGAAACTAATCTTCGAGGAATATTTCTCGTTAATCATCTGGAAATGTATAAACTTTTTTTTCATAACAGTAATACAAAGCAAATTTTTGATAGTTAATAACTTAGAACAAATACCTCAACATTGACGATCCGAAGGAAAGACTCAAAGACATATAAAAACATTTTTTTCAAAGAATCACAATTTTTTTCATTTAAAATTAATAGTATCTCAGATTTATCTGTATTTGAATATAATCCACAGAAAAGTTATCAGACCTTTTCGTGAATGAATTACTAAAATTTATGTGATTTTAAATGTCGCAGAGAGACATTTGCCCTGGTGGACTAAAATCAAAACTACAGAAATATTGATTAAGAACTGGAAAGTCACTATTTACTTTTTACTGTCTTCTTACAATCTCTGTGTATTCATCACAGGTAGAAATGATGTCATCTGAAGTGTTAACTATTATGGAAAATCTAATAATGATGATTTAATATTTGTCATTTTTATTGTTATGAGCAGTCGAATTTTTGGAGCTGGTGCGGGTGTTTTCGTTTTAGCTATTGTCTGGATCATTACAATCGCGCTTGTGGCAATTTTTTCCAAAGTTAAACGCCCATTATCGTAAGTTTCGGTATATGGTATTCATGTTCAAACTATTGTCAATTAAAATATAAAATGCGAGAAATTATGTTTGGAAGTTATTTATAAGAATACTCGATTTTATGATCAAGTGCTGTGATATTCATATTCTGACACTCTAATTTAATCCCTTGAACTTCGTCTGCTTGCCAGCTGCCTGACTGATTTGTCTTAATTTACCTGTGAAAAAACAGCTTTTGCATAAATTAAAATATCTATACTATGTTTTGGGGTTGTAAATATTACTTCAATATAATAAATTTATATTTGCATTTGACCATTGCTAGTAGTGTTGCAACAAAATTCTGCAATGATTAAATGTTTTGATTTTGCATATATAACTTCTGCATTATTGCATTTCTGTAGTAAAATATATTAAGTATTATGCTCTTTTGAGCTCGACTTTCAAGAACATTTGCAATCGATCATTCACGTTATTTCCTTAAAATTATGCCTTCTTAAGTAAAAATATTTTGAATTTTTAAAATTACCTGCACTTGAAACATTTTTCTCCGAATGAATTCAAAAGCAGACTAACTTTATATTTTTCTTCATGTTCGAGTATCAAAACTGTAATATTGAAATTTCACTCACTCGATACCTCTCCCCCTGCCATTTTTCCTATCTTCGAGTGGTGTCCCATGTCCACCTAACTGGTCAAATTACCGTAATGGTTACAGGCATGGGGTGGCGTTTTCTCTTCCAGTGGTCAAAGTGAACTGATATGTGATAACATATTTTTTCAAATTCAATATTTCAGATAACCCTTTAAGATCGAAATTATTTTTGTTACTAATGGATTAAATGCCAACTACAACTCAAAAATGGAATGTACCTGCCATCTAATGAGAAAAATAAATCTATAGAGATTCTGAAAACATGAAAAATAATTTATTCCGGCATTTACTGCACACAACTAAACAGGAAGCAGAAATATAAGTTAATGTCTAACCCACGCGATCATACAGGCTCAGTCTTGATGGGATATTAACCCTGTAAAGGGCCGTATTTTTTCTAGTAGTGTTATGGTAAATTGGCTTTACGATTGAGATTAAGAAATTCGTTTAGTGTATTCGATGGCATTAATTTTGCTAATTAATAATTATTAAGTTCAGACACTTTGTTATGATTTGAGAAAAGAAATTTGAATACCTCGATTTTTGTTTCTTGGAAAAATTTTGGGAGAACTTGCGCCAACTTTAAAAAAAATGCTTTTAAAAATTGATGAACTTGGTTGGTAAGTATACTTACCACGGCCTTATAAAGGGTTAAATGGCCTATTGATCAATACTGCAGTGTAAATAGCAATTTAAAATTGGCATTTTTTTCATTAGTAAAATCTGTTTGATTATTGTTACGAGCACAATCAAATTAACAATCAATGGCAAATCGGGGCAATTTGGGCAACCTAAGACGTTTCTTAATGTATTTTGATAGAGAAGTAATTTTAATAAAAAAACAAGTACATGAATTTGATTATGGGTTATTCATCTTCAAAACAATATAAGTTAGATTTTATGAAATACACTTTAAAGTAGAAAAAAATTGTGTCATTGGTCCAATTAAAAGAAATGGGTTTCCCAAATTGGACCACCAATTTTTTGAAGCACAGTTAAACCAGAAATGTTTTTTGATTCTCAGCTGCACACAACATATGAACGCAAGTGTGACATTTTAAGCCCTGCATCGGTTCTTCCTTTGTTTTCTCACATATGGTACGAAACTATGTAATTTTAGTTTTTATTCTTTTTGAGCCAACATTTTAGGTCTTTTAATTTCCTTTTATTTATTATTTATTTTATTTTTTTTATTTGGCTTGTTTCACTTCCAGTTTATGAAGACTAATAATGATCATCACTGCTTTCTGGGCTATTTCTAGTTTAAGACAAAATACACACACGAAAGAATTCAGGGAACAGAGTAGCACCCAGATCTCATGATATCAATTTTATTGTGAATACTTGTTCACAGTATATTCAGGGCCATACTGAGGGGGCCAGTGGCATAGCTGCAACTTTTCCCGCCTGGGGTGAACTTGTACGTGCCGTTCCTTTACAGGCTGTATAGGTAGGGTTGCCATAATTGCCAAGCATTGATACAGGGCGTTTAAGTGCTAGATAAATAAAACATGAAAAAAGTGGGTAGGGAATAGTTTATTTTATTCTAATAAAATATCAAATTTTAAGCAATCTAATAAAATAAACATAGAATAATTAAAAAAAGATAGAAGGCTGATCCTTTTTAGCCTAGTCATATTTTAAAGTTTATTTTACTTTCTTAATTATATCATTTTCTTCTTTCACATAATTATCAAATTGGGTGCAAGTCATTTTAAAATTGTAATGTCAAATCAAAATTGCTTGAATTGTCTCTAATGACAACCTGTTTCTTTGGTCTGACCATTGAGTTGACATTATTAGCGAGAACATTCGCTCCACAGTTGTATTGTAGGCTGGAATAGCAAATGCATATTCAAAGAGCTTTATTAGACATGACTTCTGATTAATACACTTTGCAGACCTGCCAACTCTCCCGCTTTTGTCCGGAATCTCCAGTTTTTTAACAATTTCTCCTACCTCCCGATTCTCACCGATTTCCTCCCGCTTTTTAGTATTTTTGAGAAATCGGAACAAATAAATAGTAATGATAAAAAAAAATGCAGTAAAAGAGCGGCGAAAGAAAAATCCAGCGCTTGTTGCGACCACATTCTCCTCAAATTTCGAATGCATGACGTCATTCTGCTACGGGCTTTTTATTAGCTCTTTGCCGCAGTGTCATGTCCAAGCTTGTTGACTAGTGACTATCAGCATTGGTTTTCGGTGCATGCGCTGCTTTGACACTTTAGTGCGCTAGAGAGGAAACAGGAAGAATTTGTCTCTTCTACCGATCTTGTTGTGTCTTGCTAGGGTTATCGCTGAAATATTTTTAAAAATTTTTTTGTGCGTGCATTTTTTTCCCCACCAGTCCAGATCTGATGTCATCGAAAGAATCTAAGAAGAAATAGCAGACTGTATTTACCAAGGCCTATTCCGAGGAATTTTCGTTTATTATCACTTCAAAAGAGATAAATCATATGCATTTTGTACCATTTGCATGTGTGATTTTTCAATTACTTCTGGCGAAATCTGCAACAACTTCTTCTTTAAAGGAGTAAAAGTACATTATCATATAATTTGTAAATAGGACTTATTTGTAAGTAGAACTCAACTGTAAATATGTCATTTTTAAATATGAAAAAAACTATAATCAAGAAATATATATATGAAGAAATGTAAATTCATAAATTAAAGCTCTAAAGTACAAAAAAATATATAGGTAATTCAATAATTTATATTGGTAAAACTGTCTAGATATAAAATATGTATGGAAGAGTGAGGACTAAAAAAAGTGTCTTTTAAAAAACTGATCAAATTATTTTAAAATCCAGCTAAGCAATTTTTAGAAATCAATACATTTTCATTTATTTTGTGAAAAAATAAAATTTTGCGAAAAATATAGCCAAAATAAAAGATTGTCTCATTAGGCCCCCTCCACCTTATTTGTGCATGAATTAATAAATGTTGGCCCTGCTGTGCATTTGTGATCGTGTATGTATAATTGAAAATGTCTCCCTCTTTTTCAAATCTTGAGGTTGGCAGTTCTGACTTTGTATCTGCTAAAAACTTAAGCCATTTCCCTTCAACATTCAATTTCATAGTTGTTTTGCAATTTTGGTTGGTACTAATTTCCTCTAAATAATCTTTTATATATATAAACTGGTTGAATAGAATCTTGGACAGGAAATGGGACAAATAGTAATAGGGGACTGAGTAGTGAAATACAGTGACAATCCCGTTTGGCAACCCTATATATAGGGCACATAAACCTGTGAATGAAATCCAGGAAAAATCATTTTATTAGTAATGTAATTCTTCATTTGACGCTTAACAAAAATGTAGTGAGAGGGGAGGGGTTGAGCCATTCTGCCAGGGGTGCAGGATTGCCTTGGTATGGCCCTGAATTTTAACACCTGTCTAGTGCTTGTGTAAATTTATTTATACTGGAGAGTCTACTCTGCATTGACTAAATCCAGTTTATTTGCATTTCAGATTTTTTTTTTGATAAATTTAAAATAAAATTTTCTGGTTGCAATTTTTAAACAATATAAATTAAATCTATGTAAACATTGTTTCAAATATTCATATTAACAGTTATTTAGCTATTAGATGAATTGCTGTATACCTAACAAAGTATTCAGTTTGCTTAAGCACTTAATAAATTTGCATATGAAAATTATATATTCCTTCTAATATGGTGTGTTTATTGAAATAGTTGTTTGGATTTAATCATGAAAGATCTCAGTTAAAATTGCTAAGTTATATTTCAGCTGTTTATCTCGTTATTTTTTAAGAAATTTCCTGTTTTTTACTCATTTTCTCAGTGTCTTTATATTTTTAATTTCTGTAGTGTTTACTCACATTGCGTTAAACCACTTGTTGATGTCTGAAACTGTGCAATTAAAAAGAATGAAAATCTAACTTTTTTGGTGTAAGAAAGTTGTTCTCATAGTCTGTAAACATTCTTAAAAATGTAACCTCACTGAGTATTTTTTGGAATTTTAGCAACTATAGTAAAACCAAGCACTCTTCAAAATGATGTATACTTAGTTAAACTTCAAACAAAGTTATAGTCTAGTTTATAATCTTTTATTATAGAATAAACTTATCTATAATTTCAACAATAAGTTTACACTCTATGCCACAACTCGCATAGAGTATTAACCTATGACCTGCGGGCCAGATACTGACCCACGAAGGCTTTTTAAATGACTCATGCGTTGGTTTTTATAAATTTATTTTTTATATCATAAAAGAGAGAACAGAATATCGGAAATATTAAAAGAGTTAAAATATAAATATCTAATGTCGAATTTATAAAAAAATATTTCCAAGTGGACGTTGGCTGACTGATTTTCAATTGTATCACTACACCTGTGGATGACTCGTAACAGTGTGTCATAAGGTTGGCCCACATATTCATTGCATCATACAACTGGGATGTACCAGCTCGCAGTTTTGAACTAATTTTTTTCATGCACATCTAGAAGCTTTTAATAATTCAACTTTATTATTATTATTTTATTAGGGGTCGTCCACAAATGATGTCACGCTTGGAGGGGGGGAGAGGTTTGTGAAATTGTGACAGTCTGTGACAAGGGGTGGGGAGAGGGTAACAAGAAGTGTGACATCACACATTTTGGTTAAAATAAAAACACTTAAAATCAGCAGATTAAATTTTGAAGTTATTTTGAAATGACCAGAATTTTAGGGTATTTTTTAATTGGGGCTAAAACAATTTTCATATGATTTTTTTTCATTTATATTCCTTCCTTTTCGAAAAAGGCATTCAGAGTAGGTTCTGAGAATATAATAGCAGCAGAAATTCTTCACCATTAGAAGAAAATCTCCCCTTGTCACACCATTGAAATGTCCAACAAAAGATACGTCGCTCCACCTGGGTGAGTGGTAGAACTGGCAGTGGCACAAACAGGTTGATCTTATTGAGGTATTTTTTTTTTTAATTCAATCTGTTTCATTTTGTGTTCATAAAGTAAAGATAAGATTTAAAGCAAAATATATCAAATTCCAAAATACTGTTTTCAATTGCTTTTTTATATTAATATTTTATTACTATTATATATTAATTAGGTTGTTTTTTGTTGTAAACCTAATCTTATTTCATACAAAATAAGTACACATATAATCATTATTATTATTATGTTCACAAATGTCATTAAAACACATGGTTAAAGTTTAAAAATAAAATTTTATATAATCTATAACATAGTGCTTTGTTTCTGAACTGCAAGTATATGTTTATGTAATATAGTGTGACAAGGGGGAGGGGAGGAGGTATGGTAAAGTGTGACACTTTGTGACAAAGGGGGGGGGCAAAAATATTGAATAAAGTGTGACATCATTTATGGACAGCCCCTTATCAAATTTTGAACAACAAAAGGAAACAAATTTTTAGATAATTTTAAAAATAAGAAGTAAAAAAAGTTCAACTGTCAAGTTTTTCTGTTAACAAATTTTTGGTGTTTCCAACTTATTGGTACACTTTTTACCACACCCTCCCCTTCTTTTCAAGTGACGCCGCTGACTTAGTGATCCATGGGCAGGTACTGAAAAAAATAATGAACGAAATTTGACCTACTTCTTAAAAAGTGTTGCAATCGCTGCTCTACGCCATTTTTATTTAAAAACTTTTTTCTTTGGCAATACCTAAATTGAGTAAAAATGAAAGCATGCTTTAAGATATTCAGATAAGGATCCTCACTCTTGCATTTCACCTTAAAATGATATAGAGACCTTTGTATTTTCTGAACTTGTGTGAGGGCCATTTAATAATTGGATGTTTGTAACCATTCGGAAAGAAATTTTGTGTTAGAACTCTGTGATTTTTTTTGGATGATGATATAAAATGTTTTGATTATTTTGTTTTCATTTTCTTAAGCTATGTTATACAAGACTTAAAATCTAATTTGCTTGAACGGGATATTACTAGAACTTATCTAATTTGACTAAGATCTTAAATTATAAAACTGATTGTTTGTTCTGTAAATTTTCCTTCTTATCCTTTCTTAAGATAATATATTGGCTTGTTTTATTTTTGATATTTAAATAAATCTCTCTTAAATATAATTATAATTTGCAAGACTTGATTTATAAAATTCATTTTGGAATATTTTTTAAATTGCAGGACTCAAAAATTATTTTTTTGCATGCAGAAAGGTTATGGGTAAAGTTCTCTTTATGCTGGTACAAGAAAAAGGGGTGGGGTTTTTTTTTTTTGCATTTTAGATTTGTTGTTACTATCTTCTGATTAATTTCTTATCAAAGATATTAAGTAGCAAGATTAATTCAAATCTTATTGGGGGAGTAATTGTCGTAGGGATATATCTAGAATTCTGGAATTTCCAGATTTGTGAAAAAGTAGATGTTTTATTTTTCCCAAATTTGTTGTAGATCATCATTTAAAGATTAATTATATGGAAATTGAGATAGAATATTCATGTATTGATGAACCAGACAATGTGCAGACTAGGAAACATTATTCTCATTAAATACCAATACATGTGATGTTTTGAGCTGAGAAAAATCTCTTGAGACTCAATTGATAAAGAATTTACGGGTAATTCATTGCATAGCTAGACAGCTTACCAAAATGATCTATATTCATTCTATCATTCTCTTTCTACAGGCATTTCTTCATCTCAAACACATGTTAATGTGCATATGCTTCAAATCTAACACTTAAAGGGTAAAATTGAAAGCCATTGCCTACATCAAAATGTTTTGCTGTTCATACTGAATTTTCAGTTGTTAACAAAGAAAAGTATAGTCACACCCAAAGCTTCAATGCTCATCCCTCCAAAAAAAAACAAGGTAGCTAAGTTGGAAAAAAAATGTTGAGAAACCAAAATTGTATATGCTACAGTAAAACATATATTAGTTTTCATTATTTTTTTAAAATATACTTTTTGCATACATGTTTGAACATGTGTATGCGCATCTCATTGTTATCCCGAGTTATTTTGAATTATGTGGGATTTTTCCTCAGCGCAGTTTTCCAGATGTTTGAAAAAGGGTCCTTCTCACCTCTGCCTTATTCAAACATGTTCTATCTTTATTTAGTAAAATATTTTATCATGTTTGCTGGGTGTCTACTCTAATCGTGGCACAATTGCTAATTTCTAAACCGTTAGCGTCAAGCATATGGTTCCAGTTAGAAAAATACATTAAATGATGTAAAGAATTGTATTTTATGTTTTTTGAGTCTGTAAATATACTACCAAAAAATTACAAAGTCTATAAATTTTTATACAGTTCCTTGTCCTTTCAGTCATATTTAGTAGAATCTGAACACACTAACATACACAATAACCTGAAATGCATTTACCCCTGTCCTGCCTAAACTTCCAGGGGTCTGAATGACAGTCAATGCAATAGCTCGAGTACCGAGGCCAGTGTCCTAGTAACTGTCACTGGCCACTGCCAGATCCTTCCCATAGGAGATAGGGTAACTTGCCCCCACCGTTATTGTACTCCAAAGAGAAGCGAGAAGCCACTTATCTGGAGGCTTCTTATCCACATATTCTTGATGCCCCCCCCCCCCCCGGAGGAGAGGGCAGAGTAACATGTGCAATAAAAAAAAGTTTCACTCTTCTGCTACTAAAACTGACCAAGTTATACAGCTATGAATTTTATTATTTTAAGCCAATCAGCGGCAGCCTGAAGCAAGCACTTCTTTTTACTTACTCATATACAAAGAGAAAGTATTGCAATAGTCAAAAACTTCAAACTCGAGATTTTGACAAATCTCCAAGTTTTAGACCTCCCCGAGTCCGGAAAACACAATTTTGGAATTATGTCTGTCTGTCTGTGAACATGATAACTCAAAAACTATTAAAGCTAGAGGGATGAAATTTGGTGCACAGTTTTATTATCATGAATGTAAGTCCGTATCAACTTTTGGACCAAATCTTTCAAAGGGTTGACTGTCTGTCAGTCTGTATAATTTCATACTATACGATATTGTATCTCGGCGCACGACATTTGCAAACTTCAGGATATTACTAATGTTTTTAACCATGAATTGTAACAATGTTTTTATTGTTGTAAATAAAATTCAAACCGATCTCATTATTTCAGCAAGTCTTTTATTCACACACTTTTGCAATTGTTACGGTTGTGATAGTATAAATTTTTTTCTTGGGAATTTTAACTCCAAAGCAGAATTTTCACTTTAGCATTCATTACATTTCCTGCTTCAAAGTAATGTTTTTTTTAAACATGGCAACAGATATTTGATTTCAGGTTTGTTTTTTTACTTTCTTGTATACACTTTCTTCATATGTTTCAAAGATGAAGTATTGTAATCGTCAAAAAATTCAAACTCGAGAATTTTGCATATCTCCATTTAGAAAGTAGACAAAGTTTAGGGGAGACCACTCCTGCTGGTTTTTTTTTTTTTTTTTTTTTTTTTTTTTTTTGCATTGGGGTGGGGGGGGGCCCGGTGGTTTTTTTATTAAAAAATTAAAATTAACGATTAACATTATTTTTTTTTAAAAAACATAATCCTAGCTTTTGGAAAATTTTTTATGTTCCTACCATCGCCTAAGCTTTTAAAAAAAAAAAAACCCTCTAGGATAATTTTAGTTTATTTATTTAAGCCTTGCACTGAAAAGCATATTTTTTCATGAATTGCTTTATTAATTTTAATCAATATTTTTTTTTCTTTCTTCTAGGTTTGTTGGCATAATATTTGTTGCTGCAGCGTCTCTTGCAACAGTCATTCTAGTTTTTATACCCCGAGGCCCAGAAACTCCAGACCCACTCACAGATTTACTGCCACCCGATTATTTATTTCTTTGGAAGTGTGTTTTAGTCGTATTTCTGCTACTTAGTTTCATCGTCTCTATCGTCTTAATGGTAATTGAAAACTGGGCTGTTTCTATGCCAGCCAAACCCTTAAGGAAGGTCGCCCGTAGAACTGTTGTCTGCGATTCCAGTTAGAACTGCACATTCATACTTTAAACAAATTTTTTCCCCTTGGAACCCTGCATAACACTTGCTGTGAAATATGTCTGAAAAGGTTCCTAAAGTTGGCAGTCGTGTTGAAATAATTGGAAAAGATGTTAAAGGAAAGGTTGCCTTTGCTGGGAACACCAATTTCTCAGCTGGTAAATGGTTTGGTGTGATATTAGATGAGCCCAAAGGCAAAAACAATGGCTGTGTTCAAGGAAAAACTTATTTTACGTGCCCTGATAATTATGGGATATTTGTACGACAAACACAGCTGCAAGTTATTGATGATGAAGGAGGATTGAAGGGAAGAACATCATCTTCACCCTCTACAGGCTCTTTAGAAAATGTTTCTAAAGATGCAGATAAGCGAAGGAAGTCTTCAAACACTGGTATTCCTCGGTTCCCATCCGATAAAGGAGCAAAGGATGCTGCAAACTTGGCAGAAGTTCCGAGTCGTGTCTCATCCACTGGCTCGTTGAAAAGTTCGATGATAGAAGAGGATGCCTCCGTGCAGCCTTCTGACCTTCAGTCAATTAGGGCTGCTGCTAGCACCCTCGAATACAAAGGTTTGCTCCTCCAAAAAGATCAAGAAATTGATAATCTGAAGAGTGAGATTAAAGATCTGACTGAAAAGCTGGAAACAATCAAGATAAAACGGCAGGAAGACCAGACCAAGCTGAAAGAGGCAGAGAAAGCAAAGATTCAGGTTCAGCAGTTGCTGGAATATAAAGCAAAAATTGCTGAGGTACAAGCTGATCTGCAAAGGCAAATAACTCAGGCTAAAAAAGAAGCAAAAGATGCTATTGAGGCGAAAGAACAGCACGCAGAGGAAATGTCTGATTTAGCTGAAGCAATGGAAATTGCAACCTTGGACAAAGAAATGGCAGAAGAAAAATGTGAAGCACTCCAATCTGAGTTGGAGCAAACAAAAGAGAAAATGGAAGAACTGCAGATTGATTATGAGATTTTGAAAACTGAGATGTCAGACAAAGGAAGTGATGGAAAAGCTACTACGTATCAAGTTAAGCAGCTGGAACAACAAAATGAAAGATTGAAGGAAGCTTTGGTTAAGTTACGAGATCTGTCTGCTCAAGAAAAACAAGAGCAGCAAAGAACACAAAAAGAACTTGAACATCAGAAGTCGGAGATTAACGAACTGAGTCGAGCTAAGGAAAAATTGAGCTTGCTTGTAGAGGATTACGAGAAACAGCTTGGAGAATTGAAAGAACAAGTTGATGCAGCACTTGGCTCAGAGGAAATGATTGAACTTTTAACCGAGAGAAATTTAGCTTTAGAGGACAGAGTCAAAGAACTGCAAGTTTTAGTAGATGATTTAGAACGTCTTCAAGATGTTAATGATCAGCTGCAAGAATCGGCTAAGGAAACTGAACTCGAACTTCGAGAGGAAATTGATATGGCAAGTGCTAAAATGAGGGAAGCACAAAGAAAATTGGAAGTAATGCAGGAGGCTATAGCTGATTACGAGCAAACCATTCAGAAATTTCGGGACCAAACTGAACAGCTTCGAGAAGCCAATCATGAACTTCATATGCAGTTACAGAAGGAATCTGATAGAGTTGCAATGTCAAAGCCTGTGGAATATGTTGATTTCAAAGTTAAGTATGCCGAAAACAAAGCTTTTGCTAGAGCCGTGGAAATGGATCTCAGACGATTGGAAGTGCAGGAAGCTACTCAACATGTAAACTATCTGTGTGCTTTTATGCCCGATAGTTTCTTAAGCCGTGGATCTGATCACGATGCTATTTCAGTGCTGTTACTTGTTCCAAGAATGATTACTAAGTCTGAAATTTTGGCTTCACAAGTAAAAGAAAAGTTTCCCTCTCCAGAAGAAATCACTAAAGATGTTATACTAAAATCTCACAAGATTGATCAATATGCTTTTAGCAACCGATTATTATATCAGTTGTATTTTCTTCAGTCGCTTTTGCATCAGTATGTTAGTGCTCTTAGTAATTGCAATGTTGAATTATTTATGAAAGTTGGCACCCTTTACATAGAGATGGCTGTTCAAGAAAAGGCTTTGGACTATTATATTGATTTGCTCAGGAAAGATCAGCTTGATGAAAATGTTAATCTAGATGGTCTGAACAAATGTGTCATGTATTTCTTCAATTTGTACAGTGTGCACTTGGCTTCTGAGCGAGTTGATTGTTCACAGCTCATGGGAGATTACATGAGAATTATTGGAGCTTCTTGCGAGTCAATTCGTACTGATATATCTTCCATTAAAATGCTTTTAGATAATGCTGGTGCAAGCAGTGAATTTGGCTCCTTGTTAAAAGATGTTTGTACGTATTCTGAAGATGTCCTTCAGTTTGTGAAGAAAATTCGAAGGCGTTTACCAGCAGAAGGTGGTCAGACAATTTTACAGTTTTCAGAAGAAGTGCAAAATCATCTTTTGAAATGCAGAGAAAATGTTGAGCAAGTCATGTCTGCTGCCTATCTTTTGAGAAAGTCAACTGTTCAACAAATAGCTATGTCAGGGGATTCATCTTATGTTAGTGTAGAAAAAATTAAGGAGCTTGCTCATGAATCTACTGATAAAGCATACGGTAAAGATGACAGTGGTCCTGAATGTTTGCGTCAATCAATGAATTTAGTAATGACCAGTATGAATACTCTTTCCAGTGGTATGCAAGAAGGTGAATATGAAATTGAGAAATCTAGCATCGAGAAAGGCAATCCCCCTGTGTTTTTGCGAGCACAGTCTGTGAAAGAAGAAGCCAGAGATTTGGAAAATCTCAAATTTAAGCTGGAGGCTCGGGAAGGAGACATATTAGAACTTAAAAAGGCACTCAAAATCAAAAGTGATGAGCTTAGTGAAATGCATGTGCGTAAAGAAATGGCAGAAAAGAAACTGGAAATAGCTGTCAAAGATGGTGATGAGAGAGTGGATCGTATTCAGAGGCAGCTGGACGAAGCTAAAATGTCACTCAAGAAGAAAGAAAAGGAGTTTGAAGAAACACTTGATCATTTGCAAGCTGACATTGATGCTCTTGAGACCGAAAGAGGTGAACTTAAAGACAAAATTAAATTGTTTTCCAAAAAGGCTATTTTGGAAGGTCTATCCAAGACTACATCTCTTGCCAGTTTGGTTGCTTCTCCTACAAGTCCAACTGTTCCTGGAGCTGTACCATCAAATGTAGTCATGTCTCGTGATACTTCTCTACTCTCGCAGCAAGTTCAAGACTTGCAATTGGCATTGAAACACTTGAAGAATGAAAATTTGAGACTGCAAACCGATAATATGATGAAGCAATTGGCCAGTTTGCCACCCTTGAAAGTACCTTCTAAACCAACTGGGCTCGTCAGCACTACAGGATTCCGTAATATGATAAACCTAGAAGAAGAGAATACCATGACATCGGAAAGTCTCGTCATTTTGTCAAAGAGGTCAAAGGAACTTTTGGAGAAGGCTCAGATCTTGTCTTGTCCCAATATAGTTGATATCAGTCATAGAAAACCTGGTGTAGAGCCAGCCATTGAAAAGATGGCTGCCAAAAATCATATTGTAGAGTCGACTATAAAGTTGAAAACCCTGCAAAATGAAGTTCAAAAATTGAAAGTTGAGATTGCAAATTTACGAGCTTCCCAGAAGAAAGGTACCCAGATCATCACAGACTTTTCTGCATTCCCAACGCCAGAGTTCTCTAAAACTTTTACTGATGATAAACAGTTAGTCGCAAGAATTGCATTTCCAAAGCGGTGTGGTGCAGATGAGAAAGCAGTTGTTCCTCTTCTTACCAATATGCATGAAATTATTGGGCTTCACTCTAAAATCTTGTCGTGATGTGACCCATCGGTGTGCCTTACCTCCTTGCAAAATGTGATTGGTGTATTTGCTAATTCGCAGTTTACACTAAAATATTTATTTGTTGCTTAGACTTTTTTCTTTATTAGTGTTGATTTAAATTCTCTCTCTGATAACAGAATTTTTATTCCCACAATTCTTTTTATGCTGTTGTATTATTTATTTTGTAGTTATTTTCAGGTTTTCACAAGGCAATCAATGGTTAAGAGCAATCTACAGTAGCTTTTTTTTAGAAACCAGCTCCTTTGTATGTATATGTTTAAATTGAGGTAATTTCATTTGGGTTAACTGAAGTTAATGTATAAAAGAAGAAGGAAAAAAGTGCAAAATCCATTAACTATTTTCTGTACTGCTAAAGTGTATGTGTGTGCCTGTTTCCATATAAGCTGAAACTATGTTTATAGTAAACTGCACTGCTGAAACCATAAATATTTGTTCCTTCCTTTCCATTTAGTGCTTTAAGTGGGCATACAGATTAAAATACTGTTTTCTATTTATTCATTGTATGTGATAGTTTAAAATTTTGTTTTATAATAGTGATCTATATTCCATGACACTACTTAAAAAAAGATTTATATATATAAAAAACCCTAGTACATTTTCATCTAAAAGCTTTCAACTACTGAAAATTTTATATAGAATGTACTCTATTGTAAGAAATTAAAGGTATGCTGTCAAGAAGAATTTCAAAAAAAGAAAAATGTAAATTGAATTCCATGTTTTTTAGTTTTGTTTTATTTTTGTATGTTTTATTCCTTTTATGGATGTTCATTTGTCTTATTTGATGCATTTTATTGATTATACATTTTATAAGTAATTTTTTTATTCAAATCCAGAAAAGTTTTAATTATCAGGTATAAATCTTTGTTTATTATGAAGGTAGCAGTTCTTTTATAATGTATGCTAGCAATTCTGCATTTGCTTGAAAACTCAATTTGTACTTAACAATAGATCATTTATTTTACTTGACCAATTTAATGATTTTATTTTATGGAACTAAATTTAAACTTTTATTTTTATGGAATTGAATATTCAGTTGATTTTAATGCATTTTTCTTGCTTATCTGATTTCAATTATTATTTTTAATGTACTGGAATTGTTGGAACTCCAACATTTCTTATGAAATTATGTTTCTTGAAAAATATTTCTCACAAACTTGGCCTTTCATTTTATGAAAAAAGTCTTCTGGTCCTCTTTAGAAGTAAAGAGGATTTTGCAAGATGCTATATATTAATTTCTTTGTTTTTAACTTGCTCAATTTTTGAAAAAGAGATATTTTTTCTGAAGCTAGTCAATTTTCTGCCCCCTTCCCCCCTCCCAATTTTTATCTGTCCTTTGCTTACCCATGATCATTGCTTCTGGTAATGTCACTTGACAAACTTCCTATGAAGTTATCTAGTTTTGAAATGCAATTTGATATACAAATCTTACCTCGATGTAGTCATTGCTTTGCAACAATAACAACAAAAAGGAAAAGAAACACACATATTTTGTTTAGCAAAAATTTTTAAATTTCTGTTTAGTTTCGTCTTCTTGTTTTCATCATTATCAAATTTTTTTAAAGCATGAATCAATGTTATGGCTAAGCTAGTGCATTTGTTAATGGAGTAAGCAGGTTAAATGAAATAATGTGGAATCTACAGTATAAATTGAATTTAAACAATATAATATAAAATAACAATATAATTTTTATAAAAAGTTTTTAAAAATGCACTTTTATCAGTTTACTAAAAAGTAGACATTTTGCATTTTAATTATTTTCTACATTTTAGTTTTTAATTTATAATCCATGATTATAAATATTACAGACAATTGAAATCAAATTTTTCTATAATTTGTTATCAGGTAGCACTATGTGTATGCAATAAAAGTAATTAAATTACTCAATTAATAGTAAGTTTGAAAAATATTAAAATAGTGTATTGTCATCGATAGCACAAAAGTATAAAAATTGTCGCTTAACAAGCAACAATCAATTTTTTTGAATTTTCAAAGAAGGAGAAAATACTCAACTTTTTGCAACCAATTATAAATATTTCTGACCTTTTTTCACATCTGGTCCCTGTGGTGTCATGTTTATATCAAACATTAAAAAAATTCAGAAATATTCATTATTGGTTATGAAAAATTGAGTGTTTTCTTCCTCTTTGAAATTTCAAACCAGCGCGAGTGGTCTCCCCTAAACTTTCTCGTATACTTCCTAAAGATAAAGAAAATTGAATATGCAAATTAAACACCTTTTTAAAACCGATTGAAATGAAAATTGGACACAGATTTATAATTAGGGTTAGAAGACACATAATAATTTCATTTATCTAAGTAGTTACATTTAAGAGCTATGGTGTTCAGAAGCATGCAATTATACAGACCGACAGACAGTCGACCCTTTTACTGATTAGGCCTGAAATTTGATAGGACCTACCTTCCTGATGATAAAACTGTGTACCAAATTTTATCCATCTAGCTATTTAAGTTTAGTGTTCACATGAACTCGGATAGACGGACAGACTTCCTGAGAATGAATTTTGTCCGAAATTTGATAGAAACCTACAAATTACGTGTAAAGATCAAGTATCAAATTACATTCCTGTAGCTCTAATAGTTTTTGAGTTATCGTGTTCACAGACAGACATAATTACAAAATTGTGTTTTTTGGACTTGGGGGAGATCTAAAATGTTAAGATTCGTCAAAATCTCGAATTCGAATTTTTTGACGATTACAATACTTTCTCTTTGTGTACAAGAAAGTAAAAATTGAAATAGTTGGTGTTGCTTGTTAAGCGACTAAATTTCAAAATTCTTTCACATCAGGAAGTGAGTGAAAAATCGATTACAAAATTCCATCTTTATAAATATGAAACAAGTCAAATAAAAATGTACAAAATGTGCTGAAGTTTTTATAACGATTTAATGCTTTATTGCCAAGTTTGTTTGTAAAGGTATGAATTTTCAAATTGGCATTTCTATGTATTATTGTATGATTAGACAAGTAACGTGTTCTTTGCAATGAACAATCTCGAATTCAATCCTATTTTGATGTGCTGTGACGTGTGAAAGAAAAAATCATAATAATGGCACCTTTTTGAAGTGATGAATAATGTGATGTAATAATAATGTGTTGACTTATTACTTATTTTTTGTGAATTTGTTTTTTGTTTAAAATTGCTTCATAAAAAAAAGAGTATTTGCTATACTTGTCAAAACTAGTATGCACTTGAAATAAATCAGTGTAATCAAGTGGAACATCTGTTGCAAATTTATACTTTTACCATCTCTTATGTGTTTAAACTTGAAACCATTTTATGATTTTTTTATACAATCTTGTCTTGTTCTTAGTTCAAAATGTAAGGGTGCATTATACAAGGCTACTATAAAATATTCATTCATTTTCAAAACGCTCTATATTCAAAAGTATTACATGTACAAATATGAGTGATGTATGCAAATAACTGCAAACTCATCAAGTTTGTATTGTGTGCAACAGGTGGCAGCACGAGTTCAGCACGATCTCCCAAAATGGAGGCAAAGCAAGAAAAGAAAATTTTTTGTGTTAGAATGTTCAAGATGTTTTCTTGGCCTCCCAGGTCACCTGATTTAATCCCTTGTTGCTTCTTCCTTTGGGGACATATTAAGGACTTTGTTTTTGTACCCAAATCTTTTATAGTAGCCCTGTATTTTGTATCTTCTCCAACCTAAGGCAGCTGTAGCATCTATAATGTATACCTCTTGTTGCTGACTGCGTATCGTCGTCATTCAGGCAGAAGTCACCAAGTCCCAAACTATAGTTTCGAGACGCTGTCAGTTTAGACTCGATTAATTTTGAGTCATTTTGATTTCTACCTCCTATGGATGTTCAGATAATTGCTTCCTATAGTGAAATAATTAATTGCAAATTCTAATTGACTGCTGTAGTCCATCAAAAGACTTTTGCCTGAATGATGACAATATTTATTTGTATCAAAATAAAATGGAATAAAATTATTTTATTGAGACTAAAAACTTCATGGTCTGTTAAATATTTTACTCTGATACACTGGAAGCCAAACATTGAAGGTTTGGCTATTTTCATAGCTTTCAGTAAATGCATTTGCCTTCTTAATCCAGCTTTTTAGGAGCATGTGAAAATTGAATAAAAAAATTCATCATTATTCTGGGTACAAATATTGATCGCTATGCACTGCTAATTCAGTTGCAGCTAGTTGTGCCTTTTGTTTTTTGCTTGTCAATTGTAGATGACTATAAATGTGTCATGGACAACCTTATTTTTGTAGTATGTATATGAATTCAAGATTCTCATGAGTATTTTATTTTACTGTAGTGTTTATTTAAAAAATCAATGTATATTTATCTAGAACATTTTTAAAAAATCAGGAGCCTTTTTACAGATTGCGGTTAAACTGTCAAGTCCGGTGCGAATTTGCTTCCCTGCCACTTCGTTTCTCCAACTGTTAATCGCCACTCTTGGACTGTGACGCTGATTAGTTGTGGGTGTGCAGCGATCTTTTTATTGATCTCTTGCTCATTGCTATTTTAATCGCCTTGTTTTAATTGGTCTCCTCTTTGCTTTCTTCGATTTTATTGGTTGAATTTGCTTTGGGTTTTGAGAATTATGATCATTTCCCAACGGATTTGTCTAGACTGATGGTCTCTTCACTCGTGTTGACGTTTTGAGGAAGGAACCTGTTTTGGTTTGTTTCTTGCAATCTTTTTCAAATCTTCCATTTGATATACATGGCTTCAAAGTCTTTGCTCCTGTTGACTTTTTGACAAAAAAACGTTTTGAGTGTTAACTCATTTTGGAATTTAAAAAAAACGTAGATTCCTAACATTCAAGGAACAAGCATAGCTACTAGGTTCCTGCTTTGCTGAAAGCGAAGCCGCTGATGTTTTTTTTAAGTTAAAAAAAATTTGCCTGGCACACACTTCAGATGCCGCAGGCATCGTGTGCACTATCTCTCCTTTTTTGAGATGCCTCAGGCCTCAACAAGAGGGACTCGCAGGCAAGACACCAATAGAAAGACCTCTGCTCACCCAAAATAAAAGTTAACGATGCTACTCGGAGTAGTGCCAAGAAAAAATGACGGAAGACAAGACAGCACCGAAGACTACAGTTTTACCCAGATTGCTTATTAAGTTGTAAAATAAAAAAATCATGGTCATGGGTAGTTTGTATATTGGCCTCTATAATTGTTCTTAATTATGCTAATTTTAAATCACTTATAATGAACTTTTCTGTTATTATCCAACCATGAGGTTTTTTATTAAACTATTTCTTTAGTTGTATCCTTTCACTTATTTTCATTGATATATTAACTATGATAAGTGCTTAATTTCTAACTTATGCAAAGCAGTGTTAAACACCAAAGAAACTACTCACCATTGAAAATGGACTGTGCTTGTATAAATGTTATTTTGAATTCTGAAATAAATGTTTAAAATTAAATCATTTGTTTGATTTTTTTCAATCCTGTCTTATATGAATTTTGCAGGTTTTCATATTAAGCATATTCTTACTTGGTCATCTTGCATCTATAACTTATTATTCTACTATTTAATGCATGTATGTCTCTTGCAACTTCAAATTTTGTTTTCAAACAGTAATTCTGCCAGAATTCTCTTTCATTTTCTATGTTTCTTAAATGATTTGTTCTGTTCCTAGAAATTTTTTGGTTTTATGTGTTTTAATTTTAGTTTTTATAGTTATTCAGTTTGATTTGTTGGTTTAAAAAAAAATTTCATATTCCTTATTACAAGGAATATCCAGAAAGTAAGTTGTCTTTGCTACAGCACTGTTGGTGCAATGCATACATATAGTGAGCTAATGACTATGGCTGTATTTTTAGAAGCCGAAACAATGAATTTATAAACATTGTTATACATATTCAGATACTGTGCAAGAAATTTTAAATGCCACCATTTACGAAGTATGGTCTTCCTCAATTATAGAATAAAATGATATTGAAATTAAAGGGCTTAACCAATTCACTGTGCAAGGCCCTTTGTTTATAATGTTTATGAAGAAAATGCAATCAGTGACTATTTTGCTTAGAATTTAAACAGAAAAATGCTTTGACTGTGCATAGGATCTGCTCTTGAATTTTGACTGAGAACTCTTCATTTTATCCCAGGTTTAATTCAAGTTATTTTTGCTGAACCACAACTCTGTCAAAAACAGGTGAATAAAATCTGAATTACCTGTTTCATAACTTATAACAGAAATTCTTAAACCTGCCACTTGTATATCTTGCACAGATTGCATTGTTAATTTCTGGTACTTTTCATTAGCAATATATATCAAGGGTTTGCTAACATTTAAAATTGGTTTTGGTTGTGACATCAGTGCAATACTAAACATAAAGTAGGTGTGTTAACATTTTTCCTTCATACATTCATTGGCGTCACTGATACAATTTACAGTGCTCTGCTTTTGGAGAGTAGGGTCATCTTCATCCGTGGACCACAGTTCAAAATAATGAGGTCTGTCTCAAAATAGTCCTCGTGTAACTTCAAAATTGAATATAAATCAAGCTAAATTAGGCTAATGGCTTAGGTATGATAATAGTTCTCGAAAAATGATATGAGGTGTAGACAGCAGAATTTTTTGAGCAGAAATTTTTATTCATCAAATTTGCAAATGTATCCCTTTTTATAATAGCATATTAAATTAGAATTTACGTTCTAGAAATACCTCATACTTTCAGGGAGAATTTATTTGAGCTTATTATATTTTTGAATTTTTTCACGTAGAATTGCTTGCAGTTTTTCTTACTCGTATTAATAGAAACTGTGAAGGTTTTATCTATTTTAACTCTGTTATCATTGGTTTGATTATGTGTACACGGTGATGTTTTCCTTATATTTATTGTAATTCATGTTTTCCTCCATAACCTTTGTTGTGATAAGCTATTCTTCTAAAATGCCACTAATTTAAATAAAGTTATTGGTCATATTATTGTATTGGTTACTGTCAGCCTAACAACATTCACTATGATTTAATAATGTACTAACGGACATTTTAACAAGATATTTACATTAAAAGAAGAGGAAAATTAACGTGACAAAATACACGATTTTTTGATGCCATTCTGCATTAATTTTGGTGAAAATAAATCCACAATAAGGTTATTAATATATGATATATAGTATTAACTTAAAGATAATGGTAAATGTGCGTTTAATATTGCAGTAAAGAAAAATGGTATTTGCAATTAATTTTTAAGTAAAAAGTTACAGAAAAGTTCTTGTCAGTAAGCCAGAAGGGGAAAGTAGATTGCTTTTGTTCTGACATAATGAAAAGGATTTCTTCCTCTAATTTCTTAATAGTTGGAACTATAAGGATGAAAGAGTGTGGAAGGGAATAATAAGGTGACCAATTTTTTTCAAATGAAAAACGAGGACACAAATTGTACATAAAAATATCGTAAATTAAAGAAAGATTTTATTCTTTGCAATAAATAATACACTATAATATTATAAA
Organism: Araneus ventricosus; assembly: GCA_013235015.1. Lineage (NCBI taxonomy): Eukaryota > Metazoa > Arthropoda > Arachnida > Araneae > Araneidae > Araneus > Araneus ventricosus. The sequence goes on from BGPR01021315.1 coordinate 24,784, forward strand.
TGCATAATAAAAAAATTTGTAACATAATTTATTATACACTTTTCAAGGGAGAACGGAACTTGCAAAAGGGGGACGGTTGGTCACCTTGGTTATGAGAACTATTGCAGTGAGTAGTTTTCCTTTTAAGGAATCTACTACCTGATGATGCTAATACTTCTACTGTTGAAGCATTATTTACGTATCGTTCAATTTCTTGAATTTAAATATAACTAAACTGAAAGCAACAGGTATTCCTGTATATATTAGTAGCCATTTCTTAGAAAAGATAGGCTCACACCGAGTTACCCATGCCAATTGGCGTATCAGGGTTGGTGAATGACAGTCCCTGCGACAGCTCGAGTACTAAGGTAGGAGTCCTAGTAGCCATCACCGGCCACAACCCGACCTCTCCCGTATTAAGTACATACTATCACTGGAGGAGGGTACCTCGACCCCCACCATTATTGTACCCACCAGGGAAGCGAGACCCTGCTTACTTATCCAGAGGCTTCTCATCCACAAACTTGTGGTGCCCCCAGTGGGATTCTTAGAAAAAATAAGTTTATAAGTATTTAATGCTGAAAAAATGAAATAAAAATGAGGTTTGGCATTTTGAGATATTTGGTCCTGAAGATATTAATTATATGCAAAAGGACTTGGGGGAAAAAGACTGGATATTTTAAAATCGACATTAGATCCATAATTTGTTAACTTGAATAAAGGGTCAATTTTCAGCATTGTTTAAGTGAATATATACTAAATTGATGTTAGAATAAAATATTCCTGTAGATATGTTGTCAGTTTATAATTTCACTGAAGTATCATGAACACGGATTGAAAAATATTCCTTTGGCGGATGGGCACTTGATTGGAGCACTTGCTCGGATTTGCCTGAAAATAACGAAATAAATCGGAGTTTCCCAACAACGGCCCACGCTCCGCAGAAGAAAAATTTGATTGTTAAGGGGGGGATTCGAAATGGACTAATATTAAAAATTATGTATATATTACATAGGGAGCGTAAGAACTTTAGAAAAGCTTAGGTGGAACATGGCACGAAAAAGGTTGTGAAACATTGAAATAAATGGTAATGAATCATTGATTAATAGATTGTCTTGCCAGAATTAAAATAAGTAGAATTGGTCAAAAGTAGAAGGGAAAATGCTTTTTCTAAATGCATGAAAAAAAGCAAAAAACTACAAATAAGTTTCCATTATTTAAATTTGAAATCTATGATATGGGAAATTTAATTTGTTTGAAAAGCTCTGAATGTTGAGAGATTGCTCTTTTCAGTGATGTAAAGCTATAAATTTCTCTTTGTTTCTCTACAGTATTTGGGGTAGATTGATGGTTGGCCAAAATGAAGAAAGCTGAAAATTTTTAAAACTGAATTGAAATATTTTAGTAACGCCGTCAATTCATGCTGTCACGTGATGCACGTCAATATGGTGCACCGATTTTGAAATGAAGTATGCTCTTTGCAGAAGATAAAAGTACGTGACATTGCAGCGCAGTATAACGTGAATGTTGAAGTTTTCCATGGGATTGAGAGGACTCTGAATGGAATTCATTTTATTTAAGAGTATTTAATTACTGCGATTAATTTTTGATTCGTCGATCGCCGAGCAATTTGAGGATACATCATTGTTATAAACAGTAATTTGTATCAATAGAATAACGGAAATGGCATTCCAGATAATCTTAGGTTGAAAAGCATTTGATCTTAGAAAGCAGGCCAAAACGAAACTATGCACTCTACAAATGTAATTGAAGGCTCTCAACTGGATACATAAACATTTTCGATAACGAATTATTCGTGAATATATCAATCAGTAGTATAACAAATCTCGGCACTTTTTAAAAGATTCCTCATCTAACTCAAAGATAATGGT
>BGPR01021316.1:0-26654 GCA_013235015.1 Araneus ventricosus
ACCATTATCTTTGAGTTAGATGAGGAATCTTTTAAAAAGTGCCGAGATTTGTTATACTACTGATTGATATATTCACGAATAATTCGTTATCGAAAATGTTTATGTATCCAGTTGAGAGCCTTCAATTACATTTGTAGAGTGCATAGTTTCGTTTTGGCCTGCTTTCTAAGATCAAATGCTTTTCAACCTAAGATTATCTGGAATGCCATTTCCGTTATTCTATTGATACAAATTACTGTTTATAACAATGATGTATCCTCAAATTGCTCGGCGATCGACGAATCAAAAATTAATCGCAGTAATTAAATACTCTTAAATAAAATGAATTCCATTCAGAGTCCTCTCAATCCCATGGAAAACTTCAACATTCACGTTATACTGCGCTGCAATGTCACGTACTTTTATCTTCTGCAAAGAGCATACTTCATTTCAAAATCGGTGCACCATATTGACGTGCATCACGTGACAGCATGAATTGACGGCGTTACTAAAATATTTCAATTCAGTTTTAAAAATTTTCAGCTTTCTTCATTTTGGCCAACCATCAATCTACCCCAAATACTGTAGAGAAACAAAGAGAAATTTATAGCTTTACATCACTGAAAAGAGCAATCTCTCAACATTCAGAGCTTTTCAAACAAATTAAATTTCCCATATCATAGATTTCAAATTTAAATAATGGAAACTTATTTGTAGTTTTTTGCTTTTTTTCATGCATTTAGAAAAAGCATTTTCCCTTCTACTTTTGACCAATTCTACTTATTTTAATTCTGGCAAGACAATCTATTAATCAATGATTCATTACCATTTATTTCAATGTTTCACAACCTTTTTCGTGCCATGTTCCACCTAAGCTTTTCTAAAGTTCTTACGCTCCCTATGTAATATATACATAATTTTTAATATTAGTCCATTTCGAATCCCCCCCTTAACAATCAAATTTTTCTTCTGCGGAGCGTGGGCCGTTGTTGGGAAACTCCGATTTATTTCGTTATTTTCAGGCAAATCCGAGCAAGTGCTCCAATCAAGTGCCCATCCGCCAAAGGAATATTTTTCAATCCGTGTTCATGATACTTCAGTGAAATTATAAACTGACAACATATCTACAGGAATATTTTATTCTAACATCAATTTAGTATATATTCACTTAAACAATGCTGAAAATTGACCCTTTATTCAAGTTAACAAATTATGGATCTAATGTCGATTTTAAAATATCCAGTCTTTTTCCCCCAAGTCCTTTTGCATATAATTAATATCTTCAGGACCAAATATCTCAAAATGCCAAACCTCATTTTTATTTCATTTTTTCAGCATTAAATACTTATAAACTTATTTTTTCTAAGAATCCCACTGGGGGCACCACAAGTTTGTGGATGAGAAGCCTCTGGATAAGTAAGCAGGGTCTCGCTTCCCTGGTGGGTACAATAATGGTGGGGGTCGAGGTACCCTCCTCCAGTGATAGTATGTACTTAATACGGGAGAGGTCGGGTTGTGGCCGGTGATGGCTACTAGGACTCCTACCTTAGTACTCGAGCTGTCGCAGGGACTGTCATTCACCAACCCTGATACGCCAATTGGCATGGGTAACTCGGTGTGAGCCTATCTTTTCTAAGAAATGGCTACTAATATATACAGGAATACCTGTTGCTTTCAGTTTAGTTATATTTAAATTCAAGAAATTGAACGATACGTAAATAATGCTTCAACAGTAGAAGTATTAGCATCATCAGGTAGTAGATTCCTTAAAAGGAAAACTACTCACTGCAATAGTTCTCATAACCAAGGTGACCAACCGTCCCCCTTTTGCAAGTTCCGTTCTCCCTTGAAAAGTGTATAATAAATTATGTTACAAATTTTTTTATTATGCATTTATAATATTATAGTGTATTATTTATTGCAAAGAATAAAATCTTTCTTTAATTTACGATATTTTTATGTACAATTTGTGTCCTCGTTTTTCATTTGAAAAAAATTGGTCACCTTATTATTCCCTTCCACACTCTTTCATCCTTATAGTTCCAACTATTAAGAAATTAGAGGAAGAAATCCTTTTCATTATGTCAGAACAAAAGCAATCTACTTTCCCCTTCTGGCTTACTGACAAGAACTTTTCTGTAACTTTTTACTTAAAAATTAATTGCAAATACCATTTTTCTTTACTGCAATATTAAACGCACATTTACCATTATCTTTAAGTTAATACTATATATCATATATTAATAACCTTATTGTGGATTTATTTTCACCAAAATTAATGCAGAATGGCATCAAAAAATCGTGTATTTTGTCACGTTAATTTTCCTCTTCTTTTAATGTAAATATCTTGTTAAAATGTCCGTTAGTACATTATTAAATCATAGTGAATGTTGTTAGGCTGACAGTAACCAATACAATAATATGACCAATAACTTTATTTAAATTAGTGGCATTTTAGAAGAATAGCTTATCACAACAAAGGTTATGGAGGAAAACATGAATTACAATAAATATAAGGAAAACATCACCGTGTACACATAATCAAACCAATGATAACAGAGTTAAAATAGATAAAACCTTCACAGTTTCTATTAATACGAGTAAGAAAAACTGCAAGCAATTCTACGTGAAAAAATTCAAAAATATAATAAGCTCAAATAAATTCTCCCTGAAAGTATGAGGTATTTCTAGAACGTAAATTCTAATTTAATATGCTATTATAAAAAGGGATACATTTGCAAATTTGATGAATAAAAATTTCTGCTCAAAAAATTCTGCTGTCTACACCTCATATCATTTTTCGAGAACTATTATCATACCTAAGCCATTAGCCTAATTTAGCTTGATTTATATTCAATTTTGAAGTTACACGAGGACTATTTTGAGACAGACCTCATTATTTTGAACTGTGGTCCACGGATGAAGATGACCCTACTCTCCAAAAGCAGAGCACTGTAAATTGTATCAGTGACGCCAATGAATGTATGAAGGAAAAATGTTAACACACCTACTTTATGTTTAGTATTGCACTGATGTCACAACCAAAACCAATTTTAAATGTTAGCAAACCCTTGATATATATTGCTAATGAAAAGTACCAGAAATTAACAATGCAATCTGTGCAAGATATACAAGTGGCAGGTTTAAGAATTTCTGTTATAAGTTATGAAACAGGTAATTCAGATTTTATTCACCTGTTTTTGACAGAGTTGTGGTTCAGCAAAAATAACTTGAATTAAACCTGGGATAAAATGAAGAGTTCTCAGTCAAAATTCAAGAGCAGATCCTATGCACAGTCAAAGCATTTTTCTGTTTAAATTCTAAGCAAAATAGTCACTGATTGCATTTTCTTCATAAACATTATAAACAAAGGGCCTTGCACAGTGAATTGGTTAAGCCCTTTAATTTCAATATCATTTTATTCTATAATTGAGGAAGACCATACTTCGTAAATGGTGGCATTTAAAATTTCTTGCACAGTATCTGAATATGTATAACAATGTTTATAAATTCATTGTTTCGGCTTCTAAAAATACAGCCATAGTCATTAGCTCACTATATGTATGCATTGCACCAACAGTGCTGTAGCAAAGACAACTTACTTTCTGGATATTCCTTGTAATAAGGAATATGAAATTTTTTTTTAAACCAACAAATCAAACTGAATAACTATAAAAACTAAAATTAAAACACATAAAACCAAAAAATTTCTAGGAACAGAACAAATCATTTAAGAAACATAGAAAATGAAAGAGAATTCTGGCAGAATTACTGTTTGAAAACAAAATTTGAAGTTGCAAGAGACATACATGCATTAAATAGTAGAATAATAAGTTATAGATGCAAGATGACCAAGTAAGAATATGCTTAATATGAAAACCTGCAAAATTCATATAAGACAGGATTGAAAAAAATCAAACAAATGATTTAATTTTAAACATTTATTTCAGAATTCAAAATAACATTTATACAAGCACAGTCCATTTTCAATGGTGAGTAGTTTCTTTGGTGTTTAACACTGCTTTGCATAAGTTAGAAATTAAGCACTTATCATAGTTAATATATCAATGAAAATAAGTGAAAGGATACAACTAAAGAAATAGTTTAATAAAAAACCTCATGGTTGGATAATAACAGAAAAGTTCATTATAAGTGATTTAAAATTAGCATAATTAAGAACAATTATAGAGGCCAATATACAAACTACCCATGACCATGATTTTTTTATTTTACAACTTAATAAGCAATCTGGGTAAAACTGTAGTCTTCGGTGCTGTCTTGTCTTCCGTCATTTTTTCTTGGCACTACTCCGAGTAGCATCGTTAACTTTTATTTTGGGTGAGCAGAGGTCTTTCTATTGGTGTCTTGCCTGCGAGTCCCTCTTGTTGAGGCCTGAGGCATCTCAAAAAAGGAGAGATAGTGCACACGATGCCTGCGGCATCTGAAGTGTGTGCCAGGCAAATTTTTTTTAACTTAAAAAAAACATCAGCGGCTTCGCTTTCAGCAAAGCAGGAACCTAGTAGCTATGCTTGTTCCTTGAATGTTAGGAATCTACGTTTTTTTTAAATTCCAAAATGAGTTAACACTCAAAACGTTTTTTTGTCAAAAAGTCAACAGGAGCAAAGACTTTGAAGCCATGTATATCAAATGGAAGATTTGAAAAAGATTGCAAGAAACAAACCAAAACAGGTTCCTTCCTCAAAACGTCAACACGAGTGAAGAGACCATCAGTCTAGACAAATCCGTTGGGAAATGATCATAATTCTCAAAACCCAAAGCAAATTCAACCAATAAAATCGAAGAAAGCAAAGAGGAGACCAATTAAAACAAGGCGATTAAAATAGCAATGAGCAAGAGATCAATAAAAAGATCGCTGCACACCCACAACTAATCAGCGTCACAGTCCAAGAGTGGCGATTAACAGTTGGAGAAACGAAGTGGCAGGGAAGCAAATTCGCACCGGACTTGACAGTTTAACCGCAATCTGTAAAAAGGCTCCTGATTTTTTAAAAATGTTCTAGATAAATATACATTGATTTTTTAAATAAACACTACAGTAAAATAAAATACTCATGAGAATCTTGAATTCATATACATACTACAAAAATAAGGTTGTCCATGACACATTTATAGTCATCTACAATTGACAAGCAAAAAACAAAAGGCACAACTAGCTGCAACTGAATTAGCAGTGCATAGCGATCAATATTTGTACCCAGAATAATGATGAATTTTTTTATTCAATTTTCACATGCTCCTAAAAAGCTGGATTAAGAAGGCAAATGCATTTACTGAAAGCTATGAAAATAGCCAAACCTTCAATGTTTGGCTTCCAGTGTATCAGAGTAAAATATTTAACAGACCATGAAGTTTTTAGTCTCAATAAAATAATTTTATTCCATTTTATTTTGATACAAATAAATATTGTCATCATTCAGGCAAAAGTCTTTTGATGGACTACAGCAGTCAATTAGAATTTGCAATTAATTATTTCACTATAGGAAGCAATTATCTGAACATCCATAGGAGGTAGAAATCAAAATGACTCAAAATTAATCGAGTCTAAACTGACAGCGTCTCGAAACTATAGTTTGGGACTTGGTGACTTCTGCCTGAATGACGACGATACGCAGTCAGCAACAAGAGGTATACATTATAGATGCTACAGCTGCCTTAGGTTGGAGAAGATACAAAATACAGGGCTACTATAAAAGATTTGGGTACAAAAACAAAGTCCTTAATATGTCCCCAAAGGAAGAAGCAACAAGGGATTAAATCAGGTGACCTGGGAGGCCAAGAAAACATCTTGAACATTCTAACACAAAAAATTTTCTTTTCTTGCTTTGCCTCCATTTTGGGAGATCGTGCTGAACTCGTGCTGCCACCTGTTGCACACAATACAAACTTGATGAGTTTGCAGTTATTTGCATACATCACTCATATTTGTACATGTAATACTTTTGAATATAGAGCGTTTTGAAAATGAATGAATATTTTATAGTAGCCTTGTATAATGCACCCTTACATTTTGAACTAAGAACAAGACAAGATTGTATAAAAAAATCATAAAATGGTTTCAAGTTTAAACACATAAGAGATGGTAAAAGTATAAATTTGCAACAGATGTTCCACTTGATTACACTGATTTATTTCAAGTGCATACTAGTTTTGACAAGTATAGCAAATACTCTTTTTTTTATGAAGCAATTTTAAACAAAAAACAAATTCACAAAAAATAAGTAATAAGTCAACACATTATTATTACATCACATTATTCATCACTTCAAAAAGGTGCCATTATTATGATTTTTTCTTTCACACGTCACAGCACATCAAAATAGGATTGAATTCGAGATTGTTCATTGCAAAGAACACGTTACTTGTCTAATCATACAATAATACATAGAAATGCCAATTTGAAAATTCATACCTTTACAAACAAACTTGGCAATAAAGCATTAAATCGTTATAAAAACTTCAGCACATTTTGTACATTTTTATTTGACTTGTTTCATATTTATAAAGATGGAATTTTGTAATCGATTTTTCACTCACTTCCTGATGTGAAAGAATTTTGAAATTTAGTCGCTTAACAAGCAACACCAACTATTTCAATTTTTACTTTCTTGTACACAAAGAGAAAGTATTGTAATCGTCAAAAAATTCGAATTCGAGATTTTGACGAATCTTAACATTTTAGATCTCCCCCAAGTCCAAAAAACACAATTTTGTAATTATGTCTGTCTGTGAACACGATAACTCAAAAACTATTAGAGCTACAGGAATGTAATTTGATACTTGATCTTTACACGTAATTTGTAGGTTTCTATCAAATTTCGGACAAAATTCATTCTCAGGAAGTCTGTCCGTCTATCCGAGTTCATGTGAACACTAAACTTAAATAGCTAGATGGATAAAATTTGGTACACAGTTTTATCATCAGGAAGGTAGGTCCTATCAAATTTCAGGCCTAATCAGTAAAAGGGTCGACTGTCTGTCGGTCTGTATAATTGCATGCTTCTGAACACCATAGCTCTTAAATGTAACTACTTAGATAAATGAAATTATTATGTGTCTTCTAACCCTAATTATAAATCTGTGTCCAATTTTCATTTCAATCGGTTTTAAAAAGGTGTTTAATTTGCATATTCAATTTTCTTTATCTTTAGGAAGTATACGAGAAAGTTTAGGGGAGACCACTCGCGCTGGTTTGAAATTTCAAAGAGGAAGAAAACACTCAATTTTTCATAACCAATAATGAATATTTCTGAATTTTTTTAATGTTTGATATAAACATGACACCACAGGGACCAGATGTGAAAAAAGGTCAGAAATATTTATAATTGGTTGCAAAAAGTTGAGTATTTTCTCCTTCTTTGAAAATTCAAAAAAATTGATTGTTGCTTGTTAAGCGACAATTTTTATACTTTTGTGCTATCGATGACAATACACTATTTTAATATTTTTCAAACTTACTATTAATTGAGTAATTTAATTACTTTTATTGCATACACATAGTGCTACCTGATAACAAATTATAGAAAAATTTGATTTCAATTGTCTGTAATATTTATAATCATGGATTATAAATTAAAAACTAAAATGTAGAAAATAATTAAAATGCAAAATGTCTACTTTTTAGTAAACTGATAAAAGTGCATTTTTAAAAACTTTTTATAAAAATTATATTGTTATTTTATATTATATTGTTTAAATTCAATTTATACTGTAGATTCCACATTATTTCATTTAACCTGCTTACTCCATTAACAAATGCACTAGCTTAGCCATAACATTGATTCATGCTTTAAAAAAATTTGATAATGATGAAAACAAGAAGACGAAACTAAACAGAAATTTAAAAATTTTTGCTAAACAAAATATGTGTGTTTCTTTTCCTTTTTGTTGTTATTGTTGCAAAGCAATGACTACATCGAGGTAAGATTTGTATATCAAATTGCATTTCAAAACTAGATAACTTCATAGGAAGTTTGTCAAGTGACATTACCAGAAGCAATGATCATGGGTAAGCAAAGGACAGATAAAAATTGGGAGGGGGGAAGGGGGCAGAAAATTGACTAGCTTCAGAAAAAATATCTCTTTTTCAAAAATTGAGCAAGTTAAAAACAAAGAAATTAATATATAGCATCTTGCAAAATCCTCTTTACTTCTAAAGAGGACCAGAAGACTTTTTTCATAAAATGAAAGGCCAAGTTTGTGAGAAATATTTTTCAAGAAACATAATTTCATAAGAAATGTTGGAGTTCCAACAATTCCAGTACATTAAAAATAATAATTGAAATCAGATAAGCAAGAAAAATGCATTAAAATCAACTGAATATTCAATTCCATAAAAATAAAAGTTTAAATTTAGTTCCATAAAATAAAATCATTAAATTGGTCAAGTAAAATAAATGATCTATTGTTAAGTACAAATTGAGTTTTCAAGCAAATGCAGAATTGCTAGCATACATTATAAAAGAACTGCTACCTTCATAATAAACAAAGATTTATACCTGATAATTAAAACTTTTCTGGATTTGAATAAAAAAATTACTTATAAAATGTATAATCAATAAAATGCATCAAATAAGACAAATGAACATCCATAAAAGGAATAAAACATACAAAAATAAAACAAAACTAAAAAACATGGAATTCAATTTACATTTTTCTTTTTTTGAAATTCTTCTTGACAGCATACCTTTAATTTCTTACAATAGAGTACATTCTATATAAAATTTTCAGTAGTTGAAAGCTTTTAGATGAAAATGTACTAGGGTTTTTTATATATATAAATCTTTTTTTAAGTAGTGTCATGGAATATAGATCACTATTATAAAACAAAATTTTAAACTATCACATACAATGAATAAATAGAAAACAGTATTTTAATCTGTATGCCCACTTAAAGCACTAAATGGAAAGGAAGGAACAAATATTTATGGTTTCAGCAGTGCAGTTTACTATAAACATAGTTTCAGCTTATATGGAAACAGGCACACACATACACTTTAGCAGTACAGAAAATAGTTAATGGATTTTGCACTTTTTTCCTTCTTCTTTTATACATTAACTTCAGTTAACCCAAATGAAATTACCTCAATTTAAACATATACATACAAAGGAGCTGGTTTCTAAAAAAAAGCTACTGTAGATTGCTCTTAACCATTGATTGCCTTGTGAAAACCTGAAAATAACTACAAAATAAATAATACAACAGCATAAAAAGAATTGTGGGAATAAAAATTCTGTTATCAGAGAGAGAATTTAAATCAACACTAATAAAGAAAAAAGTCTAAGCAACAAATAAATATTTTAGTGTAAACTGCGAATTAGCAAATACACCAATCACATTTTGCAAGGAGGTAAGGCACACCGATGGGTCACATCACGACAAGATTTTAGAGTGAAGCCCAATAATTTCATGCATATTGGTAAGAAGAGGAACAACTGCTTTCTCATCTGCACCACACCGCTTTGGAAATGCAATTCTTGCGACTAACTGTTTATCATCAGTAAAAGTTTTAGAGAACTCTGGCGTTGGGAATGCAGAAAAGTCTGTGATGATCTGGGTACCTTTCTTCTGGGAAGCTCGTAAATTTGCAATCTCAACTTTCAATTTTTGAACTTCATTTTGCAGGGTTTTCAACTTTATAGTCGACTCTACAATATGATTTTTGGCAGCCATCTTTTCAATGGCTGGCTCTACACCAGGTTTTCTATGACTGATATCAACTATATTGGGACAAGACAAGATCTGAGCCTTCTCCAAAAGTTCCTTTGACCTCTTTGACAAAATGACGAGACTTTCCGATGTCATGGTATTCTCTTCTTCTAGGTTTATCATATTACGGAATCCTGTAGTGCTGACGAGCCCAGTTGGTTTAGAAGGTACTTTCAAGGGTGGCAAACTGGCCAATTGCTTCATCATATTATCGGTTTGCAGTCTCAAATTTTCATTCTTCAAGTGTTTCAATGCCAATTGCAAGTCTTGAACTTGCTGCGAGAGTAGAGAAGTATCACGAGACATGACTACATTTGATGGTACAGCTCCAGGAACAGTTGGACTTGTAGGAGAAGCAACCAAACTGGCAAGAGATGTAGTCTTGGATAGACCTTCCAAAATAGCCTTTTTGGAAAACAATTTAATTTTGTCTTTAAGTTCACCTCTTTCGGTCTCAAGAGCATCAATGTCAGCTTGCAAATGATCAAGTGTTTCTTCAAACTCCTTTTCTTTCTTCTTGAGTGACATTTTAGCTTCGTCCAGCTGCCTCTGAATACGATCCACTCTCTCATCACCATCTTTGACAGCTATTTCCAGTTTCTTTTCTGCCATTTCTTTACGCACATGCATTTCACTAAGCTCATCACTTTTGATTTTGAGTGCCTTTTTAAGTTCTAATATGTCTCCTTCCCGAGCCTCCAGCTTAAATTTGAGATTTTCCAAATCTCTGGCTTCTTCTTTCACAGACTGTGCTCGCAAAAACACAGGGGGATTGCCTTTCTCGATGCTAGATTTCTCAATTTCATATTCACCTTCTTGCATACCACTGGAAAGAGTATTCATACTGGTCATTACTAAATTCATTGATTGACGCAAACATTCAGGACCACTGTCATCTTTACCGTATGCTTTATCAGTAGATTCATGAGCAAGCTCCTTAATTTTTTCTACACTAACATAAGATGAATCCCCTGACATAGCTATTTGTTGAACAGTTGACTTTCTCAAAAGATAGGCAGCAGACATGACTTGCTCAACATTTTCTCTGCATTTCAAAAGATGATTTTGCACTTCTTCTGAAAACTGTAAAATTGTCTGACCACCTTCTGCTGGTAAACGCCTTCGAATTTTCTTCACAAACTGAAGGACATCTTCAGAATACGTACAAACATCTTTTAACAAGGAGCCAAATTCACTGCTTGCACCAGCATTATCTAAAAGCATTTTAATGGAAGATATATCAGTACGAATTGACTCGCAAGAAGCTCCAATAATTCTCATGTAATCTCCCATGAGCTGTGAACAATCAACTCGCTCAGAAGCCAAGTGCACACTGTACAAATTGAAGAAATACATGACACATTTGTTCAGACCATCTAGATTAACATTTTCATCAAGCTGATCTTTCCTGAGCAAATCAATATAATAGTCCAAAGCCTTTTCTTGAACAGCCATCTCTATGTAAAGGGTGCCAACTTTCATAAATAATTCAACATTGCAATTACTAAGAGCACTAACATACTGATGCAAAAGCGACTGAAGAAAATACAACTGATATAATAATCGGTTGCTAAAAGCATATTGATCAATCTTGTGAGATTTTAGTATAACATCTTTAGTGATTTCTTCTGGAGAGGGAAACTTTTCTTTTACTTGTGAAGCCAAAATTTCAGACTTAGTAATCATTCTTGGAACAAGTAACAGCACTGAAATAGCATCGTGATCAGATCCACGGCTTAAGAAACTATCGGGCATAAAAGCACACAGATAGTTTACATGTTGAGTAGCTTCCTGCACTTCCAATCGTCTGAGATCCATTTCCACGGCTCTAGCAAAAGCTTTGTTTTCGGCATACTTAACTTTGAAATCAACATATTCCACAGGCTTTGACATTGCAACTCTATCAGATTCCTTCTGTAACTGCATATGAAGTTCATGATTGGCTTCTCGAAGCTGTTCAGTTTGGTCCCGAAATTTCTGAATGGTTTGCTCGTAATCAGCTATAGCCTCCTGCATTACTTCCAATTTTCTTTGTGCTTCCCTCATTTTAGCACTTGCCATATCAATTTCCTCTCGAAGTTCGAGTTCAGTTTCCTTAGCCGATTCTTGCAGCTGATCATTAACATCTTGAAGACGTTCTAAATCATCTACTAAAACTTGCAGTTCTTTGACTCTGTCCTCTAAAGCTAAATTTCTCTCGGTTAAAAGTTCAATCATTTCCTCTGAGCCAAGTGCTGCATCAACTTGTTCTTTCAATTCTCCAAGCTGTTTCTCGTAATCCTCTACAAGCAAGCTCAATTTTTCCTTAGCTCGACTCAGTTCGTTAATCTCCGACTTCTGATGTTCAAGTTCTTTTTGTGTTCTTTGCTGCTCTTGTTTTTCTTGAGCAGACAGATCTCGTAACTTAACCAAAGCTTCCTTCAATCTTTCATTTTGTTGTTCCAGCTGCTTAACTTGATACGTAGTAGCTTTTCCATCACTTCCTTTGTCTGACATCTCAGTTTTCAAAATCTCATAATCAATCTGCAGTTCTTCCATTTTCTCTTTTGTTTGCTCCAACTCAGATTGGAGTGCTTCACATTTTTCTTCTGCCATTTCTTTGTCCAAGGTTGCAATTTCCATTGCTTCAGCTAAATCAGACATTTCCTCTGCGTGCTGTTCTTTCGCCTCAATAGCATCTTTTGCTTCTTTTTTAGCCTGAGTTATTTGCCTTTGCAGATCAGCTTGTACCTCAGCAATTTTTGCTTTATATTCCAGCAACTGCTGAACCTGAATCTTTGCTTTCTCTGCCTCTTTCAGCTTGGTCTGGTCTTCCTGCCGTTTTATCTTGATTGTTTCCAGCTTTTCAGTCAGATCTTTAATCTCACTCTTCAGATTATCAATTTCTTGATCTTTTTGGAGGAGCAAACCTTTGTATTCGAGGGTGCTAGCAGCAGCCCTAATTGACTGAAGGTCAGAAGGCTGCACGGAGGCATCCTCTTCTATCATCGAACTTTTCAACGAGCCAGTGGATGAGACACGACTCGGAACTTCTGCCAAGTTTGCAGCATCCTTTGCTCCTTTATCGGATGGGAACCGAGGAATACCAGTGTTTGAAGACTTCCTTCGCTTATCTGCATCTTTAGAAACATTTTCTAAAGAGCCTGTAGAGGGTGAAGATGATGTTCTTCCCTTCAATCCTCCTTCATCATCAATAACTTGCAGCTGTGTTTGTCGTACAAATATCCCATAATTATCAGGGCACGTAAAATAAGTTTTTCCTTGAACACAGCCATTGTTTTTGCCTTTGGGCTCATCTAATATCACACCAAACCATTTACCAGCTGAGAAATTGGTGTTCCCAGCAAAGGCAACCTTTCCTTTAACATCTTTTCCAATTATTTCAACACGACTGCCAACTTTAGGAACCTTTTCAGACATATTTCACAGCAAGTGTTATGCAGGGTTCCAAGGGGAAAAAATTTGTTTAAAGTATGAATGTGCAGTTCTAACTGGAATCGCAGACAACAGTTCTACGGGCGACCTTCCTTAAGGGTTTGGCTGGCATAGAAACAGCCCAGTTTTCAATTACCATTAAGACGATAGAGACGATGAAACTAAGTAGCAGAAATACGACTAAAACACACTTCCAAAGAAATAAATAATCGGGTGGCAGTAAATCTGTGAGTGGGTCTGGAGTTTCTGGGCCTCGGGGTATAAAAACTAGAATGACTGTTGCAAGAGACGCTGCAGCAACAAATATTATGCCAACAAACCTAGAAGAAAGAAAAAAAAATATTGATTAAAATTAATAAAGCAATTCATGAAAAAATATGCTTTTCAGTGCAAGGCTTAAATAAATAAACTAAAATTATCCTAGAGGGTTTTTTTTTTTTTAAAAGCTTAGGCGATGGTAGGAACATAAAAAATTTTCCAAAAGCTAGGATTATGTTTTTTAAAAAAAAATAATGTTAATCGTTAATTTTAATTTTTTAATAAAAAAACCACCGGGCCCCCCCCCACCCCAATGCAAAAAAAAAAAAAAAAAAAAAAAAAAAAAAAACCAGCAGGAGTGGTCTCCCCTAAACTTTGTCTACTTTCTAAATGGAGATATGCAAAATTCTCGAGTTTGAATTTTTTGACGATTACAATACTTCATCTTTGAAACATATGAAGAAAGTGTATACAAGAAAGTAAAAAAACAAACCTGAAATCAAATATCTGTTGCCATGTTTAAAAAAAACATTACTTTGAAGCAGGAAATGTAATGAATGCTAAAGTGAAAATTCTGCTTTGGAGTTAAAATTCCCAAGAAAAAAATTTATACTATCACAACCGTAACAATTGCAAAAGTGTGTGAATAAAAGACTTGCTGAAATAATGAGATCGGTTTGAATTTTATTTACAACAATAAAAACATTGTTACAATTCATGGTTAAAAACATTAGTAATATCCTGAAGTTTGCAAATGTCGTGCGCCGAGATACAATATCGTATAGTATGAAATTATACAGACTGACAGACAGTCAACCCTTTGAAAGATTTGGTCCAAAAGTTGATACGGACTTACATTCATGATAATAAAACTGTGCACCAAATTTCATCCCTCTAGCTTTAATAGTTTTTGAGTTATCATGTTCACAGACAGACAGACATAATTCCAAAATTGTGTTTTCCGGACTCGGGGAGGTCTAAAACTTGGAGATTTGTCAAAATCTCGAGTTTGAAGTTTTTGACTATTGCAATACTTTCTCTTTGTATATGAGTAAGTAAAAAGAAGTGCTTGCTTCAGGCTGCCGCTGATTGGCTTAAAATAATAAAATTCATAGCTGTATAACTTGGTCAGTTTTAGTAGCAGAAGAGTGAAACTTTTTTTTATTGCACATGTTACTCTGCCCTCTCCTCCGGGGGGGGGGGGGGCATCAAGAATATGTGGATAAGAAGCCTCCAGATAAGTGGCTTCTCGCTTCTCTTTGGAGTACAATAACGGTGGGGGCAAGTTACCCTATCTCCTATGGGAAGGATCTGGCAGTGGCCAGTGACAGTTACTAGGACACTGGCCTCGGTACTCGAGCTATTGCATTGACTGTCATTCAGACCCCTGGAAGTTTAGGCAGGACAGGGGTAAATGCATTTCAGGTTATTGTGTATGTTAGTGTGTTCAGATTCTACTAAATATGACTGAAAGGACAAGGAACTGTATAAAAATTTATAGACTTTGTAATTTTTTGGTAGTATATTTACAGACTCAAAAAACATAAAATACAATTCTTTACATCATTTAATGTATTTTTCTAACTGGAACCATATGCTTGACGCTAACGGTTTAGAAATTAGCAATTGTGCCACGATTAGAGTAGACACCCAGCAAACATGATAAAATATTTTACTAAATAAAGATAGAACATGTTTGAATAAGGCAGAGGTGAGAAGGACCCTTTTTCAAACATCTGGAAAACTGCGCTGAGGAAAAATCCCACATAATTCAAAATAACTCGGGATAACAATGAGATGCGCATACACATGTTCAAACATGTATGCAAAAAGTATATTTTAAAAAAATAATGAAAACTAATATATGTTTTACTGTAGCATATACAATTTTGGTTTCTCAACATTTTTTTTCCAACTTAGCTACCTTGTTTTTTTTTGGAGGGATGAGCATTGAAGCTTTGGGTGTGACTATACTTTTCTTTGTTAACAACTGAAAATTCAGTATGAACAGCAAAACATTTTGATGTAGGCAATGGCTTTCAATTTTACCCTTTAAGTGTTAGATTTGAAGCATATGCACATTAACATGTGTTTGAGATGAAGAAATGCCTGTAGAAAGAGAATGATAGAATGAATATAGATCATTTTGGTAAGCTGTCTAGCTATGCAATGAATTACCCGTAAATTCTTTATCAATTGAGTCTCAAGAGATTTTTCTCAGCTCAAAACATCACATGTATTGGTATTTAATGAGAATAATGTTTCCTAGTCTGCACATTGTCTGGTTCATCAATACATGAATATTCTATCTCAATTTCCATATAATTAATCTTTAAATGATGATCTACAACAAATTTGGGAAAAATAAAACATCTACTTTTTCACAAATCTGGAAATTCCAGAATTCTAGATATATCCCTACGACAATTACTCCCCCAATAAGATTTGAATTAATCTTGCTACTTAATATCTTTGATAAGAAATTAATCAGAAGATAGTAACAACAAATCTAAAATGCAAAAAAAAAAAACCCCACCCCTTTTTCTTGTACCAGCATAAAGAGAACTTTACCCATAACCTTTCTGCATGCAAAAAAATAATTTTTGAGTCCTGCAATTTAAAAAATATTCCAAAATGAATTTTATAAATCAAGTCTTGCAAATTATAATTATATTTAAGAGAGATTTATTTAAATATCAAAAATAAAACAAGCCAATATATTATCTTAAGAAAGGATAAGAAGGAAAATTTACAGAACAAACAATCAGTTTTATAATTTAAGATCTTAGTCAAATTAGATAAGTTCTAGTAATATCCCGTTCAAGCAAATTAGATTTTAAGTCTTGTATAACATAGCTTAAGAAAATGAAAACAAAATAATCAAAACATTTTATATCATCATCCAAAAAAAATCACAGAGTTCTAACACAAAATTTCTTTCCGAATGGTTACAAACATCCAATTATTAAATGGCCCTCACACAAGTTCAGAAAATACAAAGGTCTCTATATCATTTTAAGGTGAAATGCAAGAGTGAGGATCCTTATCTGAATATCTTAAAGCATGCTTTCATTTTTACTCAATTTAGGTATTGCCAAAGAAAAAAGTTTTTAAATAAAAATGGCGTAGAGCAGCGATTGCAACACTTTTTAAGAAGTAGGTCAAATTTCGTTCATTATTTTTTTCAGTACCTGCCCATGGATCACTAAGTCAGCGGCGTCACTTGAAAAGAAGGGGAGGGTGTGGTAAAAAGTGTACCAATAAGTTGGAAACACCAAAAATTTGTTAACAGAAAAACTTGACAGTTGAACTTTTTTTACTTCTTATTTTTAAAATTATCTAAAAATTTGTTTCCTTTTGTTGTTCAAAATTTGATAAGGGGCTGTCCATAAATGATGTCACACTTTATTCAATATTTTTGCCCCCCCCCTTTGTCACAAAGTGTCACACTTTACCATACCTCCTCCCCTCCCCCTTGTCACACTATATTACATAAACATATACTTGCAGTTCAGAAACAAAGCACTATGTTATAGATTATATAAAATTTTATTTTTAAACTTTAACCATGTGTTTTAATGACATTTGTGAACATAATAATAATAATGATTATATGTGTACTTATTTTGTATGAAATAAGATTAGGTTTACAACAAAAAACAACCTAATTAATATATAATAGTAATAAAATATTAATATAAAAAAGCAATTGAAAACAGTATTTTGGAATTTGATATATTTTGCTTTAAATCTTATCTTTACTTTATGAACACAAAATGAAACAGATTGAATTAAAAAAAAAAATACCTCAATAAGATCAACCTGTTTGTGCCACTGCCAGTTCTACCACTCACCCAGGTGGAGCGACGTATCTTTTGTTGGACATTTCAATGGTGTGACAAGGGGAGATTTTCTTCTAATGGTGAAGAATTTCTGCTGCTATTATATTCTCAGAACCTACTCTGAATGCCTTTTTCGAAAAGGAAGGAATATAAATGAAAAAAAATCATATGAAAATTGTTTTAGCCCCAATTAAAAAATACCCTAAAATTCTGGTCATTTCAAAATAACTTCAAAATTTAATCTGCTGATTTTAAGTGTTTTTATTTTAACCAAAATGTGTGATGTCACACTTCTTGTTACCCTCTCCCCACCCCTTGTCACAGACTGTCACAATTTCACAAACCTCTCCCCCCCTCCAAGCGTGACATCATTTGTGGACGACCCCTAATAAAATAATAATAATAAAGTTGAATTATTAAAAGCTTCTAGATGTGCATGAAAAAAATTAGTTCAAAACTGCGAGCTGGTACATCCCAGTTGTATGATGCAATGAATATGTGGGCCAACCTTATGACACACTGTTACGAGTCATCCACAGGTGTAGTGATACAATTGAAAATCAGTCAGCCAACGTCCACTTGGAAATATTTTTTTATAAATTCGACATTAGATATTTATATTTTAACTCTTTTAATATTTCCGATATTCTGTTCTCTCTTTTATGATATAAAAAATAAATTTATAAAAACCAACGCATGAGTCATTTAAAAAGCCTTCGTGGGTCAGTATCTGGCCCGCAGGTCATAGGTTAATACTCTATGCGAGTTGTGGCATAGAGTGTAAACTTATTGTTGAAATTATAGATAAGTTTATTCTATAATAAAAGATTATAAACTAGACTATAACTTTGTTTGAAGTTTAACTAAGTATACATCATTTTGAAGAGTGCTTGGTTTTACTATAGTTGCTAAAATTCCAAAAAATACTCAGTGAGGTTACATTTTTAAGAATGTTTACAGACTATGAGAACAACTTTCTTACACCAAAAAAGTTAGATTTTCATTCTTTTTAATTGCACAGTTTCAGACATCAACAAGTGGTTTAACGCAATGTGAGTAAACACTACAGAAATTAAAAATATAAAGACACTGAGAAAATGAGTAAAAAACAGGAAATTTCTTAAAAAATAACGAGATAAACAGCTGAAATATAACTTAGCAATTTTAACTGAGATCTTTCATGATTAAATCCAAACAACTATTTCAATAAACACACCATATTAGAAGGAATATATAATTTTCATATGCAAATTTATTAAGTGCTTAAGCAAACTGAATACTTTGTTAGGTATACAGCAATTCATCTAATAGCTAAATAACTGTTAATATGAATATTTGAAACAATGTTTACATAGATTTAATTTATATTGTTTAAAAATTGCAACCAGAAAATTTTATTTTAAATTTATCAAAAAAAAAATCTGAAATGCAAATAAACTGGATTTAGTCAATGCAGAGTAGACTCTCCAGTATAAATAAATTTACACAAGCACTAGACAGGTGTTAAAATTCAGGGCCATACCAAGGCAATCCTGCACCCCTGGCAGAATGGCTCAACCCCTCCCCTCTCACTACATTTTTGTTAAGCGTCAAATGAAGAATTACATTACTAATAAAATGATTTTTCCTGGATTTCATTCACAGGTTTATGTGCCCTATATATAGGGTTGCCAAACGGGATTGTCACTGTATTTCACTACTCAGTCCCCTATTACTATTTGTCCCATTTCCTGTCCAAGATTCTATTCAACCAGTTTATATATATAAAAGATTATTTAGAGGAAATTAGTACCAACCAAAATTGCAAAACAACTATGAAATTGAATGTTGAAGGGAAATGGCTTAAGTTTTTAGCAGATACAAAGTCAGAACTGCCAACCTCAAGATTTGAAAAAGAGGGAGACATTTTCAATTATACATACACGATCACAAATGCACAGCAGGGCCAACATTTATTAATTCATGCACAAATAAGGTGGAGGGGGCCTAATGAGACAATCTTTTATTTTGGCTATATTTTTCGCAAAATTTTATTTTTTCACAAAATAAATGAAAATGTATTGATTTCTAAAAATTGCTTAGCTGGATTTTAAAATAATTTGATCAGTTTTTTAAAAGACACTTTTTTTAGTCCTCACTCTTCCATACATATTTTATATCTAGACAGTTTTACCAATATAAATTATTGAATTACCTATATATTTTTTTGTACTTTAGAGCTTTAATTTATGAATTTACATTTCTTCATATATATATTTCTTGATTATAGTTTTTTTCATATTTAAAAATGACATATTTACAGTTGAGTTCTACTTACAAATAAGTCCTATTTACAAATTATATGATAATGTACTTTTACTCCTTTAAAGAAGAAGTTGTTGCAGATTTCGCCAGAAGTAATTGAAAAATCACACATGCAAATGGTACAAAATGCATATGATTTATCTCTTTTGAAGTGATAATAAACGAAAATTCCTCGGAATAGGCCTTGGTAAATACAGTCTGCTATTTCTTCTTAGATTCTTTCGATGACATCAGATCTGGACTGGTGGGGAAAAAAATGCACGCACAAAAAAATTTTTAAAAATATTTCAGCGATAACCCTAGCAAGACACAACAAGATCGGTAGAAGAGACAAATTCTTCCTGTTTCCTCTCTAGCGCACTAAAGTGTCAAAGCAGCGCATGCACCGAAAACCAATGCTGATAGTCACTAGTCAACAAGCTTGGACATGACACTGCGGCAAAGAGCTAATAAAAAGCCCGTAGCAGAATGACGTCATGCATTCGAAATTTGAGGAGAATGTGGTCGCAACAAGCGCTGGATTTTTCTTTCGCCGCTCTTTTACTGCATTTTTTTTTATCATTACTATTTATTTGTTCCGATTTCTCAAAAATACTAAAAAGCGGGAGGAAATCGGTGAGAATCGGGAGGTAGGAGAAATTGTTAAAAAACTGGAGATTCCGGACAAAAGCGGGAGAGTTGGCAGGTCTGCAAAGTGTATTAATCAGAAGTCATGTCTAATAAAGCTCTTTGAATATGCATTTGCTATTCCAGCCTACAATACAACTGTGGAGCGAATGTTCTCGCTAATAATGTCAACTCAATGGTCAGACCAAAGAAACAGGTTGTCATTAGAGACAATTCAAGCAATTTTGATTTGACATTACAATTTTAAAATGACTTGCACCCAATTTGATAATTATGTGAAAGAAGAAAATGATATAATTAAGAAAGTAAAATAAACTTTAAAATATGACTAGGCTAAAAAGGATCAGCCTTCTATCTTTTTTTAATTATTCTATGTTTATTTTATTAGATTGCTTAAAATTTGATATTTTATTAGAATAAAATAAACTATTCCCTACCCACTTTTTTCATGTTTTATTTATCTAGCACTTAAACGCCCTGTATCAATGCTTGGCAATTATGGCAACCCTACCTATACAGCCTGTAAAGGAACGGCACGTACAAGTTCACCCCAGGCGGGAAAAGTTGCAGCTATGCCACTGGCCCCCTCAGTATGGCCCTGAATATACTGTGAACAAGTATTCACAATAAAATTGATATCATGAGATCTGGGTGCTACTCTGTTCCCTGAATTCTTTCGTGTGTGTATTTTGTCTTAAACTAGAAATAGCCCAGAAAGCAGTGATGATCATTATTAGTCTTCATAAACTGGAAGTGAAACAAGCCAAATAAAAAAAATAAAATAAATAATAAATAAAAGGAAATTAAAAGACCTAAAATGTTGGCTCAAAAAGAATAAAAACTAAAATTACATAGTTTCGTACCATATGTGAGAAAACAAAGGAAGAACCGATGCAGGGCTTAAAATGTCACACTTGCGTTCATATGTTGTGTGCAGCTGAGAATCAAAAAACATTTCTGGTTTAACTGTGCTTCAAAAAATTGGTGGTCCAATTTGGGAAACCCATTTCTTTTAATTGGACCAATGACACAATTTTTTTCTACTTTAAAGTGTATTTCATAAAATCTAACTTATATTGTTTTGAAGATGAATAACCCATAATCAAATTCATGTACTTGTTTTTTTATTAAAATTACTTCTCTATCAAAATACATTAAGAAACGTCTTAGGTTGCCCAAATTGCCCCGATTTGCCATTGATTGTTAATTTGATTGTGCTCGTAACAATAATCAAACAGATTTTACTAATGAAAAAAATGCCAATTTTAAATTGCTATTTACACTGCAGTATTGATCAATAGGCCATTTAACCCTTTATAAGGCCGTGGTAAGTATACTTACCAACCAAGTTCATCAATTTTTAAAAGCATTTTTTTTAAAGTTGGCGCAAGTTCTCCCAAAATTTTTCCAAGAAACAAAAATCGAGGTATTCAAATTTCTTTTCTCAAATCATAACAAAGTGTCTGAACTTAATAATTATTAATTAGCAAAATTAATGCCATCGAATACACTAAACGAATTTCTTAATCTCAATCGTAAAGCCAATTTACCATAACACTACTAGAAAAAATACGGCCCTTTACAGGGTTAATATCCCATCAAGACTGAGCCTGTATGATCGCGTGGGTTAGACATTAACTTATATTTCTGCTTCCTGTTTAGTTGTGTGCAGTAAATGCCGGAATAAATTATTTTTCATGTTTTCAGAATCTCTATAGATTTATTTTTCTCATTAGATGGCAGGTACATTCCATTTTTGAGTTGTAGTTGGCATTTAATCCATTAGTAACAAAAATAATTTCGATCTTAAAGGGTTATCTGAAATATTGAATTTGAAAAAATATGTTATCACATATCAGTTCACTTTGACCACTGGAAGAGAAAACGCCACCCCATGCCTGTAACCATTACGGTAATTTGACCAGTTAGGTGGACATGGGACACCACTCGAAGATAGGAAAAATGGCAGGGGGAGAGGTATCGAGTGAGTGAAATTTCAATATTACAGTTTTGATACTCGAACATGAAGAAAAATATAAAGTTAGTCTGCTTTTGAATTCATTCGGAGAAAAATGTTTCAAGTGCAGGTAATTTTAAAAATTCAAAATATTTTTACTTAAGAAGGCATAATTTTAAGGAAATAACGTGAATGATCGATTGCAAATGTTCTTGAAAGTCGAGCTCAAAAGAGCATAATACTTAATATATTTTACTACAGAAATGCAATAATGCAGAAGTTATATATGCAAAATCAAAACATTTAATCATTGCAGAATTTTGTTGCAACACTACTAGCAATGGTCAAATGCAAATATAAATTTATTATATTGAAGTAATATTTACAACCCCAAAACATAGTATAGATATTTTAATTTATGCAAAAGCTGTTTTTTCACAGGTAAATTAAGACAAATCAGTCAGGCAGCTGGCAAGCAGACGAAGTTCAAGGGATTAAATTAGAGTGTCAGAATATGAATATCACAGCACTTGATCATAAAATCGAGTATTCTTATAAATAACTTCCAAACATAATTTCTCGCATTTTATATTTTAATTGACAATAGTTTGAACATGAATACCATATACCGAAACTTACGATAATGGGCGTTTAACTTTGGAAAAAATTGCCACAAGCGCGATTGTAATGATCCAGACAATAGCTAAAACGAAAACACCCGCACCAGCTCCAAAAATTCGACTGCTCATAACAATAAAAATGACAAATATTAAATCATCATTATTAGATTTTCCATAATAGTTAACACTTCAGATGACATCATTTCTACCTGTGATGAATACACAGAGATTGTAAGAAGACAGTAAAAAGTAAATAGTGACTTTCCAGTTCTTAATCAATATTTCTGTAGTTTTGATTTTAGTCCACCAGGGCAAATGTCTCTCTGCGACATTTAAAATCACATAAATTTTAGTAATTCATTCACGAAAAGGTCTGATAACTTTTCTGTGGATTATATTCAAATACAGATAAATCTGAGATACTATTAATTTTAAATGAAAAAAATTGTGATTCTTTGAAAAAAATGTTTTTATATGTCTTTGAGTCTTTCCTTCGGATCGTCAATGTTGAGGTATTTGTTCTAAGTTATTAACTATCAAAAATTTGCTTTGTATTACTGTTATGAAAAAAAAGTTTATACATTTCCAGATGATTAACGAGAAATATTCCTCGAAGATTAGTTTCATGTATGTCGCTTACTGATTGGCAAATGAAAACGAAACCAAACTTTTTTTGCCGCAAATATCTAGACACTAGTTCATATTTGGCTTACTAGATGGCTGCACGCATCAAGCCATCTTTTTATTTTTTTGTGACCGCTGAATGACAGTAGTTGAAAGCTAAGAAAAATAATAATAAATATAATTTAATACAATCATATAAATATCTGACGCAGAGTCAGATATTTATAATTTGTTTTTACGATGTGTTTTATAATTTTTCAGTTAATGCATTTATATCTTTCCATTTGTAATTTCATTAGTCATTCACTATGCCATGAATGTAATTGATGTGTATATATAAACCCGTTTACTTTCCTCTTGGGCATTCTTGTGCAGAAATATAATTTTAATCGAGATATTTAAATTGACAGAATATTAGTATAGAATCTGAAGTCCGTAAGATTGATTGGAGGTTATGTCATATATATACTTCGTTTTTCTAACTATTTGTTTGCTAGTAATAGTTTTTTTTTTTGTTTCGTTGTTGTCGGATGACACATTTTGTTGAAGACACGACTGCAAGTTTCGTCCAACCATCCTAACTTATAAAAAAATTGATATTTTTTACTGATTTTAATTTAATCTCTGATTTAAACAATTTTTAATTATCAAACGTTACAAGCTGAAATAACAAAATTAACTGCAGATCACCTACAAGTTAATGTCAAAAACTGTCACTATTTACTAAAATTGCTGAATATTATCTCATCTCTGCTTACAGACGGGACACCAAAGCAGTAAAAAGTCTCAAACAAAACAGTAATCTCCTTAGTATAGGGTTTGGGGGATGAAGCCTCTGCCATTTTTTTTTTTCATCTAAAAATGGCAGACCTTAGTGAATCAAAACATCTTGTCCCAGTGCTACTGCAGTTTTCCCTTTATTTTATGACAGTAAGGAAACTTTGCCGCCAGGGCTATTAACTTGCAAGTCAGTCAGCCAACAGTAGTTAAAAAAAAAAAGACAACACTAAATCTGCAAGCAATCTCGAACAAAAAATTCTAACAACAATACTCTGAATTTTATATGATACTTGAATTACATGGATCTTTTATATAAAATTTTTAAAAAAATTAAATTTCCTTGAAAAAAAAAGCCTCAAAATATCAGGGGCACTAGGCAGTTTCCTATTTCATAATCTGGCCCTGGCAGTTCACTTTTCTCCATACATCAGTATGTGAATTATCTTTGAATGATATCCATAAAAAATTCAACATATGCTAGCCAGGGATGGTGCCAAAGTCCCCCTGTCAGGGATGCTGTGCCCTCCAGCGAGGGCAAATTTTTATACCACATTCACACAATGGGCTAGTATCAACTAGTATATAAATAAAGATCTGTTGAAAATTTGAGAGGGTCATCATTATGCCCCTCCCCTCGTACAGCAGGCTGTGCCTCCCCGTCAGGGAGCCCATGCCCCTCATCAGGCAAACTAACACCACTACTGATAGCATTGAAACTTGACAACCTCACGATTAACCTGTATTTCATTCACATGATTTAACTGCATGAGCAGCACAACTAAATAATGACCATTGATAAAAATATGACACCCAAAATTTTTCCAAACTTCCTCATCCATTAAGAGTATGAGCAGTGCAACCCAAACAGAAGGTTCCAGATGTACCTGGTGCACAATAATATCCCCAGGGCCGAATGTTTTTCTGCTGATGTGGTCATGGAAGTTTGATATTCAAATAGCCTTATGGAGATTCGAATTGAGATGTTTGTTCTAGTCAATGAATCCTACAAGGATCGACTAACAGTCATATTTAACATTGCTAGGTTCACAAACACAAGAGATTTTTGAGGGTTACAAGCTTTTGTAGAACTTGAGACTTCTGACAATACAAACATATGTAATTTCCATAAAATACAATGTTAGTACCATTAAATACACATACAGGTTTTAATCTTTGAATATTTATCTTCTATACTTTAAAATAGGCATCTATATGTTTTTTGAAAACGTTGTATACATTTAGACAACTTATTAATGCTTGCAAAAAATATATAACTGAAAGGCTTATTTAATGCTTAAAAAAGCAGCTACCGAAATGCTTAAAATTATACCTCCTCATTTATACAAAGTTTTGAACTGTTAATTTATTAATGAAAATTTTCCATCTGAAGAGAGTAAACAGAATTGAAGACAAGTGCACTCTTATGTCAAGTCAGACTCGACATTCTGAACAATGCAGCTTTTAAAAATTTTTATTTGATAGTTCTTATTATAAAATCATATTAATAGCAAAAACACACACATTAATTTTTAGGAACTGAAACAAATTAATACTTTTCAGCTTTCTAAAGCACTACATCAATCCCTACACTCACACGTGTATGATTATGCATCTTAGTATCTTTCGAAGTGCAGAGGATTAAGGGTTAATAGCCCTCTTTGACTAGATTACCAAGTGTTTATGATAATCAGTACAGTAATTTTATTCCTGGAATAACCTTGAATTGTGATTTTAATATCATAATTTGAAAAATAAATAAAAAAAACCCTCCAATGACAGAAAAGCATGAGATTAACTTGTTCTTCCAGAATTTTGCTAGAAAAGAAAATTAAGTACAGTAAATTCTCGATTATCCAGCATTCAAGTATCCGGAAAAATTAGAAAATGGGTTTTTCTAAAAAATTTACATCTGCGGACAAAAATTTAGCACGCGCGCCTTTCCACTCACACAGACAATTTATTTCTGGAATGCAATGTCCACTCCGCACGGAGGGGTGTAGAAGGAAAAAAAGCAATATATAGTACAGTGACATACACAGACTTGTTTTATGGAGAGGGGGGTTCAAAAGCAAAAGTGTCCTTGCCTTTCGCCGAAAAACAAGACCTAAAAACAAAATCGATAACCAAAAAAAAAGGTAAAGGGACAGAATCTGTAAAAAAAAGCCCACAATTCGCCCCCCCCCCGTCCTTCATTTTCCCCATCAGACTCAACTATCCGGACTTTTCAGATATCGGCATTTCCCGAGCATGCCAGTTAGTTAAGCTTTTACTGTATTGAATAAAATAGACAACAGAAGTTTAGTTCCATTTCAAAATAAATAGAAGAATATCACTAATAATACGAGTAAAATGACGATACTGAAATAAATAATAGAAGAACTTCAACTAAAAAAACATGAAACAATTAGTGAGCAACTTAGAAAACATAACACATAATTTTATTAACAGCAGTTTATTTTACAGTTGTGATATCACACACCATTTACAAGAATATCATTATA
>BGPR01021317.1:4146-26654 GCA_013235015.1 Araneus ventricosus
ATTTTGGCTTGGTCGGGGCAGCCCGATAGCCCCATCCTGATTTATTGCCTGTATCAAGAGTATTTAATCGAATTTTCCGAATCCAAATTTGTATACGTTAGTTAGTTAGAATTAGTTACCCCAATTAGTTAGAATTCTGAGGTTCCATGTTTTAATATTTAATTTGCAGCAAATATGTGAATTTCATGCAGTGAACGATTGAAGTAAAGATCAATATTTCTTTTAATTTAGGCAAAGTATTTAGAAACAAAAAAGAGAGAAAAACTTTATTTTGATACAGTGTTAAAGTAATATTTTCTTTCATTTTTGGAAAGTATTTAGCAACAAAAGAGAGAAAACTTTATTGTTGATACAGTGTTCAAAAGCATTATTTTCTTTCAATTTGAAGTATAAACAAAAAGAGAGAGAAACTATTGTTGATACAGTGTTCAAAAGCAATATTTTTTTAATATTTAGCACAAAAGAGAAAAACTTTATTGTTGATACAGTGTTCAAAGCAATATTTTCTTGAATTTATTGAAAGTATTTAGAACAAAAGAGAGAAAACTTTATTGTTGATACAGTGTCTAAAAAAGCAATATTTTCTTTTTCTAGGCAAAGTATTTAGACCAAAAAGAGAAAAACTTTATTGTTGATACAGTGTTCAAAAGTAATATTTCTTTCAATTTGGTAAGTAGGCAACAAAAGAGAGAAAAACTTTATTGTTTGATACAGTGTTCAAAAAGCTAAACAAATGTACGGGAAGAGCTGTGTTTGAAAAACGGGTTTGGTTTAGGTGAAAGTGAAACTAACTACAGGCGCTGAAGGTTAAACGCAATCCTTTCTTCCAGCCGGCAAGGAAATCGGACGCACAAAGGTCATCGATTTATTTTTTTTATCTGATTTATTTTTTTAAATCTGTTTGACTCAGACGAGAGCGTGTAACTTGTTTCAGCGGAAGTTGTAAGACTTATCTCTCAATGCTGATGAGAAAAATTGAGCAACATGCAACTGAACGAAGTACATCGCCTGGGGGGGGGGGCTGTAGCCCGATAGCCCCATCTGGATTTGTCACTGTATCAAGAGTATTTAATCGAATTTTCCGAATAATCCAAATTTCCCGGTATACGTTAGTTAGTTAGAATTAGTTACCCCAATTAGTTAGAATTCCCGAGGTTCTATGTTTTTAATATTTAATTTGCAGCAAATATGTGAATTTCATGCAGTGAACGATTGAAGCTAAAGATCAATATTTTCTTTTAATTTAGGCAAAGTATTTAGCAACAAAAAGAGAGAAAAACTTTATTGTTGATACAGTGTTCAAAAGCAATATTTTCTTTCAATTTTGGCAAAGTATTTAGCAACAAAAAGAGAGAAAAACTTTATTGTTGATACAGTGTTCAAAAGCAAACAAACTGTACGGGAAGAGCTCGTGTTTGAAAAACGGGTTTGCGGTTTAGGTGAAAGTGAAACTAACTACAGGCGCTGAAGGTTAAACGCAATCCTTTCTTCCTTCCAGCCGGCAAGGAAATCGGACGCAATAAAGGTCATCGATTTAATTTTTTTATCGCATTGATTTATTTTTTTAAATCTGTTTGACTCAGACGAGAGCGTAACTTGTTTCAGCGGAAGTTGTAAGACTTATCTCTCAATGCTGATGAGAAAAATTGCTGAGAAGAAAAAAACGAAAGATAATTTATCTGACTCATCCCGGCAGAATGACGTAAGGAGGGGAGCTCTGTTCAGTATTCTTATCTCTATGTGATGTATTAACTGCTATAATTTGGAGAGATTGTATATTTACATGAAGTGACCAGATTTTCTGAACTTTAATCCACGACGCTCTAGAATCCGAGTACGCAACCAGCATCACTATCTATTTGTCAGAGTCGCATAAGGGAATTTTTGAGTATGTTTATGATTTTGAACTTTTAATAGGGAAATTCTAGAAAACACGACAATTAATATTTTCCATTTCAACTCCAAGCAAGGAATAATTATTTTAGATCACTAATTTTTAAGAGCTTTTCTCTTTTTTTTATGAAAGTTTATTTTTGATAATTCGGATAAGAAAAGTAAGAATTGAAGAAATTTGTAGAAAAAAATATAAGGGCAGAATAATTTGTTTAGGTAAATAGGAAATAATAAATGGTAAACAAATCAGGTGCATCTGAATGAAGTTTATATGAACAACAATAACCAGGAAAGTACCAAAAATCAATCAATAAATAAATGAATAGTAAATATAACATCCTAGAAAAGTATTAAGAAACAGAAAACTTCAGAAACAGGGCCAATTGTCACTTCATGTATAGTAAATATTTTTTTAAATACCAAAACAAAAAAACAAATGCAACATTATAAGAAATTACCCTTTTTACCTTTAAAAGCAACTGTTTTTAGAATAATGGTACAAACATTCTGCGAAAAGCTATATTATTCTTTAACAAATTAAGCTATTTTATTTTCAGGGTATTTAAATGCTTGTGTCTTTCTTAAAATGATTCAGTCAAAAAAGATATGCAAACTGCACAGAAGCTTTAGCATTGGCAAAGTGGTCCAATTCTTTCAAAATGTCGAATAACATCGACGAAAATTATTCAAAAAATGGGTGGAAGCAATGCGTTCAAATTTTTAAATACACTTTATGCAAAACATTCAAAAAATGAAATAGGAAGAAAAATGCGTTTATTATTTTCTTTTGAAATGTCAATAAACTTGAAAGAAATGGCACAAAAGACACTTTACACACAAACTATATATTTTTGAGCATTTAACCTTTCAGCGGACGCGCCTTGTATACCACATGATAGGTCGCGCGTATTTCCCAGATACGCTATTGTAAAATATCAATATTTAAGAGGGTAATTATTAAAATCAGATTGTAATTGGATAAGGGTTAATAAGTACAATTGGCTCGACTTAAGAACATGGCGCGGTCCACCAAGTTCCCTCGCCAAATGTGGTAACCTTCTTCATTTTGTTGGCAACCCTAAAACTTTGCCAGAATTTCTAATTTGTGCCAGAATTTGAGAAAATTCATGCTCAATTTCATACAATTTTATGTACTATTTGCAATGTTATGTACTATTTACTTTTTTTTGCCGTGGCTGTCATTAGAATCGCCGCCATCTTGAAACAATCCAAGATGGCGGATATTTGGCGACTTTTTGGATGGTTGGCGCAATTTCCCAGTTTGGCGAGAAACCGCGTCATGTTCTTAAGTCTTACCGAAATGAGCACAGAATTACCTGAATGACGTGAAAATAAAATAAATGAAATTGCCACCATTTCAACTGGAATATTTACATTTGTAATATAAAATTGTAAAAATAATGTGGAAGCAAAAAAACAATTGAAATTTTGATATAATAAGCAAGAAATCAGTTTCATAGTCATGTCGAGGGTATCTAAATAGCAGATTCGAATTCCAAACGATGACTAACAGTTCGCCGAAGGGACCTCGAAGAATAGCCATGGTCATGCTTTCATAGCAAACTCTAGTAAAAAGCTATAAAACGAAATTCACCTCTAGTGTATGTCTCACATACCCGCGCCCATTGGAGGTTAAAAAAAATTTAGCCGAAAATAAAATTCAATTACATTTCTTGAAAATCATGTGTAGTTCCATACAGGTATATTTATACTTTCCTAGAAACCTGTTATATAGCTATAATAGGAGTGTATTTATTTTATAAACAAGCACAGAAAATTTACAGAAATCATAATTTATTCTTTAGGCGTTATCATGTTTTTAATAAGTACAAATGTGAAAAATCACAAATTTAGTAAAAAAATACTTAAAATTTACAAACAGCAACGGATATTTTGACTTAAATAAATGTTTATTACTTCGGTTATAAGGCAGATAGAAAAAAATTTGAATACATATAAAATCCAGAAAATCTGGATTCTATATGTATTTTATGTTTTTCTATATAGAAATCTATTCTATATGTTTTTTCAATGAAATAAAAATTCAAAAACCGATGTTTTTAAAGTAAATGTACGAAATTGAGATACAAGTACCTATACAGAAATTTCTAGTGTTCTACAATTTGATATTTCCTGTTAGCCTCTTTTATGAAGCAGATTTAAGATAGAAGTGGATAAAATAAAAATGCACCACATTTGGCGAGAAATCGCCAAAAAAAAAAAATCAACTTTGGCGAACGCACATGATTCTTAAGTCTAGCCAAAAGATATTGTTATAACTGTTATGTTGTAAAGTGTTTATGCAAAATATATGGCTTTCCGAAACAAGAAGAAATTTTTTCTTGATTTGTAACTTCTATTTGAATAGAATGAATTTACATCGACAGAAATAATTAAATACCAGATTTACCAGATAGACTAAAGATAAAATTTAATATTGGATTTAAGCTAACGTTATTAAATCGATTACAAATAGGAATTTAACGTTTGTTCTAGCTAAAGTGAACCATGTTACTTATTTAAGTAAATATCTCATATATATATAAAAAAACCCTAGATTTTTTTGAAAAAGTTACTTATATTAATTTATTTTTAAAAAATATAGTAAAATTGATTTTTCCTTCCCAATTCTTACTACATGCATAAAGAGATGAGATGTACGTGATAGGCCAGGGCTGATCCGATTTTATGTTACAAACGGATTCATATTAAGAAATTAAAAAGATTAATTTTGATTTCATTTTCAAAATTCATTGCCATAGCTTCACATGCCACATTCAAATTGCTGTCATAGAGCATATACACTTTACTTTCGAAAACTCCGATTACATTTTGTAATCCCTTTTAAAACCCTCTGAGCACCCAATTATTTTGAACTTTTAGCTAGAAGTTAGAAAACTTAGCTTTTAAAGTAAATGAATCGATCTTTTTTATATTTAATTATATCTCTGAAATCTTAAGAATACTTTATCCATGATTGTTTAAGAAAATATACATATAAATACGAGCTATCTGCTTTTGAACTGGCCATGATAAACGTAAAAAGACGTTTGCGCCGCTCAGAGGGTTAAATACCGGTGCTAGATTATCATTAGTGTAAATGCTAAAATAATCAGACGTTCTAGTTTGGCCGGGACAGTCCTAGTTAAAACCACCCGATATCTAGATCGTCTCGGATTAAAGTTCATAATCTGATCACTTTATTATAGCAAGTAAATTCAATTTAGATATTAATATGACCAAAATATCAAATAAAGAGAAGAATAAGTATTCAAAAGCAAAAACTCACTTGGATAGAACTGAGTTTCACTTGAAATTTCTTAAGTTGTAGCATTCCATCAAAAGCTCCATCTTCCACCACCTCCGTCTGAATTTCATCTATATACAACCGTTCCACTATTAGTCCCTTGAGGAACCCTCGGGGTAGTACTCGAATTCCGGTTAAAATAATGTCGTAGGTTGTGTTGACCTTGAACACTGACCCGTCTGACAGAGTTTGAGTGAAAGTTTCGAAATTGCTCACATTCTGGCATATGAGCCCAACCACATCCATGTAGCCCTCCTCACAATCGCATTCCGGCAGTGCTTTTTCGCACTTTTCCTTGGGGAACTCTTCTTCCGCAGCAGAAACGCAAATGAAAACATGAAGACAAGCAAAGAACAGTACAAAGCACGATAGTAAGTATTTAGAGCTATGACTTCCAGCTCCTAGCGAAAAGCGTGGTCGGTTTTTCATCGTGGGAATCTTTCGAGAAGTGTTTACATTGCTGTGGTTGACCTTGATGGGATTCTGCAGAC
Organism: Araneus ventricosus; assembly: GCA_013235015.1. Classification (NCBI taxonomy): domain Eukaryota; kingdom Metazoa; phylum Arthropoda; class Arachnida; order Araneae; family Araneidae; genus Araneus; species Araneus ventricosus. The sequence goes on from BGPR01021317.1 coordinate 9,859, forward strand.
TTTTATGTTTTGTAGCATTTTCCATAGCGGCAATTTTTGCTCAAATGTTGTAAAAGAACAAAACTTTTTTAGAGAGTTTTCAGATGATGAGACGCAGTCTATTCAAACATCAAAAGTCAAAGAAACAGCTAAAGTTTACCCAATGACGACAATAAATGTATTTTGCGACGATTTCAACTGATAGCAAAGGAAGCACTCCCTGTAGAGCTATATCACGAACACGCTACTTGTCAGAAGGCCGAAACCTTCACTCTATACACACACTAAGCGCTGAATAAAATATCTTTTGCGCTCACTCACGGTAATCCTTTATCAACAGAAGCTCGTCTACTTTGTATCTACTACGTAAACACTCAGTCGGAAGTTCTCAATGTGATGGCTGGCGGAAATAGAAAAATTATCACTAACGTTATCAACATTAAAATGATCGTAAAACATTAAAAAAAAACATTTAAAGATATCACACCTCTAGAGAGCGCAATCACTGCAGTTTTCATTTATGTAATGCTAAATTATCCTGATACTTACAAAGCTGAATAAATCAAATATATTCAGAATACTGTCCCTAAGTATGATTTCTATCTATTTATCTCAGAACAAAATCATTTCAAATAAAGTTGTTTGATCAAATACAGCAGCTAAAATTATCTCACCTGAAGGTTATTGAAAACTATAAATAAACCATCACGAGTTTTAGACACAATTACTGCTGAAAACACTCACAAAAGCGTTTATCCACAATGTTCAAGCTGTAAAGAATTCCTGTACTGATGTATCCACAGGTTCACATAAAAACTCGCAAACGATTTCAAACTATTATTTACTGCTTCGAAAGGGAGGAATCGTCTGCAGGATGAAGCCCGGCGGAAGACTGCTGGTCCTTTTGCTCTTTCGGAAAGGGGATTTCCCCAACAGAACGCAATTGACGCAGAAACCACGTACTACGGAGGAAGCAAAAAGTTGCCTGGTCGGAAAAAGCGTTAACTGATTATTAAAGTGATGAGTAAGAACGGTCTAATCTCGGGAAGTTTCACTTATCGGAGCGTATTATCCCCAGGAAGCTGCTACTTTTAAATATAAACATTTTTTTCCAGTAGAGGTATTATGTGCTTTACCAATTCATTCAGCACTATTTGTTGTTTTAAGCGGTATAATCGATCGGGGTTTTTCGTTCCAGTGGCTTTTTCCCAAACTGTTTTCATCTAGTAGGATTTGTGCAACTTTATATATTTTTTAAACAACATCCCGAATGGCAACGAGGTTTGCATTACGGCCTCAAAAACTAATCTTGGGCTTCCCTATCAGAATTTGAAATATTTGAAATTTGATTTATAATTTGTCGATAAGTCGATTTAGGGAGAGAATTGCGCTCTTAGTTCAATTAAAACTGAATATATTGAAATTTTTTTTAAAAAATTGCAATTTTAAAATTCTATTGAAATAATTTATGCACTTAGTGGAATTGTCATTACTGATGCTTTTTATTTTAGACTATTGAGTTTGGGAATTTTTTTCCACATTAAATCTCGTTAAGTTTGTATTTATTGTAGAAATGGAGCTTATATATCGAAATGGCATTAAGAAAGCTTCAAAAATATTAATTGATTGTTAACGTGGTGAGTGAGGCTGGTCGAATCTGGAGGAAGTTTCACTTATCGAAGCCTAATAGCCCCAAGAAATTGCTATTTAAATATAAATATTTCTTTTTACTTTCTCGTATGCGAAGTATACAAAGAGAAAGTATTGTAATAGTAAAAAAATTCGAACTCGAGATTTTGACGAATCTCCACGTTTTAGACCTCCCTGAGTCCGAAAAACACAATTTGGGAATTATGTCTGTCTGTGTGTTTGTATGTCTGTCTGTGAACACGAGTACTCGAAAACTATTAGAGCCATGCTGATGAAATTTGGTATGTGGTCTTTAAACATAATTTGTGGGTTTCTATCAAATTTTGGACAAAATCCGTCTACAGGAAGTGTGTCTGTATGTATGTCTGCGGTCATGTGAACACTATAACTCAAAAACATGAACGACTAGATGGATAAAATTTGGTACACAGTTTTATCGTCATGAATGTAGGTCCGTACCAAATTTTGGGCCAAATCCGTCGAAGGGTTGACTGGTCGGTCTGTATACCTGTAACCTCGCATACCTGTAGAAATTATATCTCAAAAGCCCTTTGGCATAGATAAATAAAACTTGGTATCACGGATGCTAACATTAATTATAGATCTGTGCCCAATCTTCATCTCAATCGGTTAAAAAAGCGGTGCATATTCAATTTTTTTTAATCCGCTTCTCCATGCGCATGCGTACTGGTAGCAATATCTGTGCACTCGGAATCATTATGTCACTTTGTCGAAAAACCTTGTGATAGTCATTGGATTCTAGGTTACAGTAGGTTCGAATTTTTTTATCCACGAGGGGTGACAATACCTTTTTGGGGAAGTATACGAGAAAGTTTAGGGGAGGCCACTCCCGATGGTTTTTGTTAGAGGTGCTTGTGTGCTGTAAGGAGACATACGAGTGTTAAACCTCGAAAATTTTCGATTTTACGAAAAACATATATATTATTCCCCGGTTTTTCATGAACAATTTAAAACAATCCGCGTTAAAAAAATTCCCATAATTATGAAAATTATGAAGGAAAATGTATCATCTGTTCAACGTAAACATAGAACATACGCTGTATCTCAAAATGTGTTTTTTTAATATTGCGTGCACAATATCTCAAGAACTATTGAATATTCTTTCACAAAACTTTTACTGAATATGTACTGCGCTATGTTCTACAAATTGAATCACATTTTTTTCTACATATTTTCTCCAAAGAAGTGTTTTTTGGGGTTGGAAAAATTGAAATTTTAACTATTTTTAACATTTTATTAAAATTAGTATATAAATAGAAATTAAATTTAAATGTTAATAAATTGAGGTTCAGTTTCTTAAACAGACTATTTAGAGTACTTAAATACCCAAAATGCTGTGTTTAGATAAATATTTTATCCGTAATCATGCGCGCAAGGTGACTATCTCATTTTTTCTCTAAAAATTATACCCCTATTTATTACTCCCTCAAATAAATACATACCAATAGAAAGGTTTGAAAATGTGTGTACTATAAGAGAAAGAACAGATATTTTTCTAGAAAAAAAGTGATTCTGTAGAACTGCATTGTTTCAGAGATATAATGTATCGAATTTGACAGTTTTCCCTATTTTTTCGAGGTTGAAGAGTAGTATGCCCCCTCAACTCTTCATTCAGCACTAAGTGTTGATTTAAGCTGTATAATCGGTCGAGATTTTCCATACAAGCGGGGCATTTTCTCAGATTGTTTTTATCTTACAGCATTTGTGCATCTATATAAATGGCAAATGAAAAGGAGTAACTCGTAGTTCTTGCATCATAGTGTGCATACGAAAATGTGTACACATTTTCTAACTATTTAAAATGCAATGCAAGAAAAGAGAAGATGTGTCACTCTTCAAATTACAATCATTTCAGAATCAATGGACTTCCAAATACCTACAAACAAAAAGAATCACAGTGATAAGCAATAGGTCACTGACACAAGGGAAAAACGAAAAGATATTTTTAACCGTTCTTGTTTTAAATCCGACAGAAACGTTAAAGTTATGCTTTAAAAAAATGAAAATTATAGAGATGTTAGAACGTCAGATGAGAATTTGAAGAAATCATTGAAAATTACCATAGAAGTGACAATTTTTAAAAATTTCTCAAAAGTCAGTGAATTACGTTAGACGCACGAAACAAACTTCATTAGAACGGTAAATCGTTTGCTTTTTTCCGACGATTATCTATTTGTTTCATACACGTATACGAAGCATGCTATTGAGAAATGAGTGCGAAAAATCACCCAAAACAAAAAAAATATTAAATAAAATTATCTAGATTAAATTTTATAATTCCGGCTTCGAGGTGCATTCGTCACCATTATGACTACCTGTGTGCCAAATTTCATGGCTGTAAGTCGATAGAATCGTCTGGACATATTTCTAAATTACTTGCTTCCAACAATCTTTGATATAATTTTGAGATCTTTAACTGATGCTATTCTTACAACAGCATGCAGGGCGGAGAGGAAAGGGGTGGGTGGTGATCAGATTACAACAGGTGGTCCCGAATTTAGCCGATTTGCTCCAGGCCAGGAGGAAAAAATTCCCTCAGCCGCGCGGACCAGGAGAATGTATCATGTACTGTTTAAAACCAAGAAAAGGAACATGCATGAAAGCGATATTTTTAATGAAAAGACTTTACGTTCAAAATTGAATTCCGGCCGTTTTCAGTTAAACTGTCATATCGCATTTTTTCAATATTTTGTTGTTTAATATTTCTGTGTCCTGAAATCAACTGAAAAAAATAAAATCCTTTCTGAAAATATATACGTTTTCTGTGCCCTCCGAAGCCCAGCGTCCCTATTTAGGCAAGGACAAGAAATTAAAAAAAAAAATCCTATCAAAATATAAAATTATGCGAAATTCTAAAAAAAAAAATTCTTATAATTGTATTTAATGATATATTCGTAAATGCAAGTAAATTAATAAGTAAATGATTGAAATGAATGATTCATAAAAGGTTGCATTATCCACCGAACCCTTTATATGTGCTGCCATCGACTGAACAGAAAAGAAGAAATTCTTAAAAATACTTTTTGCAAAATATAATTTGAAAAATAATTCCTGTGAGTTCACGATGCATTTCAAGCGTCCCTTGCTTGGAATTAATGGGTTCAGCATTAGAAATCGAATGAAGTCATGAACTCACACAGTTTAGTTTGTATATTAACGTCCCGATTCGAACGAGGCTGGCTATTTGAAATGGACGTCGATATTTCAAACCGCGATCAGATGACGAGGACGACACCTGATCTAGCAACACCCTCGCAAAAACAGAAAACTAGGAAGGATTAAAACGTTACGAGGTCTTTTAGTCTTAGGATCTGGATTACTTTTAGAATATTTTAATTGCCTCGTTATCATGAATACCAATACTTATTAAAAAATTTACTGGCAGATCTGATAATGAGTTTCCTAATTTTTTTCTAGCTGACCCCAACAGAGCTGGCCAACCACAATTTAATAAAAGGATGTAGAATTTCTGAGATTGAATAAAATTTTTCTTCTTTCACTAAAACATCATCATTTTCTCAATATTAGCATATACTCATAGTGACATCTGGTGGTCACTAAAACAAGAAATAAGGACCAAAATGAGAATATTTGTAAAATGAAAGGAAATGAATTAGAAATTTTAGAAATTAATTCTATTAGAAATTAATTTCCTATTTAGGTGTTCAGGATCTACTTGAGCTCTTCTGAGGTTTTAAAATAATATTTTTTCAAGACCATCTCTTAAGTTTTGTTTGTTGCAGGCCTTGATGCGACATCTCGTGAAATACGAATGCATAAATAATTAATTTAAAGAAGAAGCTTTCAGTGTTCATATAGGCTATAAGTAATAACTACATGGGTCCTTTGGGGTTCCCGAGTGTTTTTCGCATTATCTTCAGGACAATTTAGTTTTTCCTTTCATTTGTTTAGAAGAGCCACGCTGTGGAACCTTTTCAAAATATAATCAACTAACGTTTAAAATTACAGAGCATTATTCTTATTTTCATGTTTCAAAGTGTACAAATCAGTACGGCGTTTTTTTTTTTTTTTCCAGTTTGATGATTGACTACAAATCAACAGCTGTGGTAAACATTTTATTATAGTATTTAATTCGCATTAACATTTCAAATGCTTTTAACAATTTTGTTTAAGATTAATTTTAGTTGCTTATTACCATAACAAAAAAAACTGCATGCGATTCGCCTTTTATTATCTATTAAAAAAAAATCGCATTAGATGTTTAATGTAGTCGTAATTAAAAAAGCTAATAAAAAATTAGATTTCAGAATTATTTTCTGAGGAGTGCATTGAATTCTTATTTATTATCCATTCTTAGACACCGATTGAAATATTTAATTCAATCGTAATTTGTTTCTCAAATAATATCACGCCTCTTATTTCTGTAAGCAGAGCGTGTTTTTATGCCTTTCATTATTTGAATCAAATTTTATAAAACTCAGCTCCATGAAACAAGATCAAGCATATCGCACTGAAACGGTCCAGAAGATTATGTTTTAGTATTTAGAATTTTAGAGATTTTGTATCAGTAGAACAATTAAATAAAACACAAGATGTGGTAATCAGTATCTAAAACATTTTAATTAGGCGACGAAAAAAAAATGACATAGTGTGAGAATTATGAAATTTTAAATGAAATAATTTAAGGAAGGTAAAAGGAGACATTTGAGGACGCTGGCAAAAACAAACCAAATGCCAGGCTCGAACTCGAGGCAACCAGGTGGCGGGGAGGCGAACGCACGAGGGAGACCGAAAGAGAACAAAAATGGCGGCCGCTACATATTTTTTTTTAGAAACGAGAATGCAACATTGCAACAAGTGCATGTGGTGGTAGTTGCATGCGTGTGCTATCTTAATAGGGGAGAAGCAGTAAACAACTAAACAGAAATGTGAGGGGAAATCTACCAATACCACTCTGGTGCTACCCTGAGCAGGTTCTCGCTGGTCTAGTTGGTTTGTCACGTTTCTTACAACCCGATACCCGTGGTTCTATCCTCGCTTTGGTTTGGTTTTTCCAGAATCAACAAATGCCTCCTTTTACCTTCCTTATATTCTTTTATTTAAAATTTAAAAATTCTCACTCTATACTATTTGTTTTTTCTCCATTCTCCATTCATTCTCCATTCTCCATTTCTCCATTTAAAATGTTTTAGATCTTGCTTATCATCACATCTCGTGTTTTATTTAATTGTTCTACTTATACAAAATTTCTTAAATTTTAAATTCTAAAGCTGAACATATTCTTTCGTAGGGATTCTTATGGATCTTTCTAAATGAAAAATACGTGTCTCTTCCAAGAATGTAAAGAAGCCTCTGATATAGTAAAGATCAACATTTGTTCACTCAAATAATTGACAGATAATTACATACGAGAATGACTTCAGATACCTAAATACAGAACATATCTTCAAGATTTTAAGTATTCTTGCAGCTATAAACAAATTATATCATCTTTTATTTATGCTTTAATTAATTTGTGTTTAAAATCGGAGCATTACATCTAAACTATTGAATCCTGTTTGGAATGATAAGATAATTTTTATATCGGAGTTTGAAATTTTTATAATAAATATATGCACAAATTAAAGAAAAGAATATCCAAACAAAAATCTGTTAGTTTATTTATAATGTTGTTTATGAACAATTTAGTCTATGAATTATTTATAGCTGAGGAATACAGCTGAAATCCATGCAGTACTTTTATTCATCATGTTAATAATTCATTAGTTGTAGTTACATAGATGGCAGCACTCGACAGCCTGGCAGATTTTTTCTGTCTTTAAAAAATCTGCAGAAATCTTCAAAAAAAAAATGTTTTTTCTGCAGATTTTTTTTAGCTGGGAATATCAGTTACTGCAGTAGAACCTCGATTTTCCGAGCATTTATCAACCGAAGTCTCTTTTAACCGAGACAGAAATTCGAACTTTGCTTTTCATTTTTTTTAATAGAATCAATGAATTGTTTAGAAAAGTGTGTCAAAGTTGGCATTGGAGTCAATTTTCGCTGACTTTCACAATCAGGAGGTTTATAAAATGTCACTTTTGGGAGGTGATATTTTATAAATCAACAAGTTATTTACAGAAAAAATAATTACTCTGTTCCATTCCTAAGCACTTAAATAGTGATATTTATTTAATTGTGGATTTTAAAGATTTACATTGACTGGTTATTGAATAATTATTGCATATTTCTCTGTAATTATAGAATTGTTTTTTGAGTAACACACAGTTCCTTTGTTGCTATTAAATGCTTCAGATTTTGTGGGATGAGCTGTGAAGTTCTTTAAATTTTCTTTTCTAGGTAAAGAAATTCAGTTGAAGCATAAGGCCCCAGTGATAGCCATTCAGATCTTTTGAGGTGGAAAACAACAGGGCTAAATCTCCTGATCTCAGTGGGAACCATAGAGTCATTATTTGCTCTGAGGAACAATTCAAGGTGAGCCATTCTGTTCTCTAAAAACCAGAGCATTCTTAAATTTCCCCCCATTCAAATGCACAGCAAAATTATTCCCTGGTCTCAGGAATGTAAATATTTAGGCTTTATTCTTGACAGGAAACTAACCTGGAAACCCCATTTCTATTATCTGAAACAGAAATTCCGAGACTTAACACGTAAATTCTTCCCCATATTTATCTCGGAATTCCGCAATGAGTAGGGAAAACAAAAAATTTAGAACATTAAATCAAAAAACCATTAAAAAAGCAAGGGTCAAAAAGTCAAACACACACAAGCACTAGAACAAAACAAAAATAAAAAAAACGCGTAAAAATCTCAATATGTATAGTGAAGCGTAAAAAAAGAAAAAGAAATCAGTTCATGTATTTAAAACTTGAAAACAATTCGATTTAAAAACAGTAGGAATGGAATGGAAGTTTCCGTTTAAAGGCACAAAAGTCGGTTTCGGCTATGCCGTGCCAAACAAAAGTGGGAAGAGAAATTCACGTACGAAAAATTCTATGTTGAAAAATGGTGCAAGTCTTAAAATCATATATAAAAAGTCAGTGATGAAGTGTAAAGCTGCTGTCACACGGAGAGCTGCCTTGCGCTGTTATCTTGAGCGTGAGCACAATGCCACTCAGCAAAAAAGTTTGCAGCACGTGACCGGTCAGACGAGATGACGGAAATATTTAATTTTATAGTAATAAATATTTAAAGTATTACACGGCTTAAGTATACGTCTGTGCTCGACGTTACAACAAATGAAAAGCTTTCTGCATATATTATGACATTGAACTCGGAGTGTACAAAGGGAAAACAATTTGCATGAAAGAAAAGACTTATTTTACCAGCAATTTCTACCTCTGGTACAGTGAACTCTTTCGAAGTACCAGAGCACAATATAAAAAGCAGGTAATCTGCTGAAATAATATTGACGATTATCGAGGTATTATTAATAAAGGATATATTTTTGTTGATATATTAAATTGCTCAAAATAGAAAACTGACCAAAGAACCCTATATGAAAAAAGATTACATTGTGGTCATGGAGTTGTTTTCTACAAATCTACATTTGTGGAAAAATAAAATTTGATCTAAGAAAATCGAGGCACGTAGAAAGTCGATTTAATCTTTCAGAATTCATGAATTTTTTTAAGACTTAATGTGCTAAATCGAGTTTTTCATAGTTTTTCTCTTTTACCAACACAAAAGTAAAGTTCGAATATTCGCCAATAGATGGCGTTGGCATACAAGGTAAGGAATTGTTACAGAAAATTATTTGATCCTGAGAAAAGAATTAATTACTTTCAATCATTTGCAAATGAATCAAGACAATAATTCGAAGTCGGTTGCCTAAGGGATTTTTTTTTCGAACAGAGTTTACAGTCTTTGAATTGTTGCGAATGCCTATCTTCATTTCTAGAATGCAATTTAGAACACAGTTAACAATTTTTACTTCAGTTTGATTATTTTTCAATGAAAAGTTAACGCGAATAGTATTCACCAATAGATGGCGTTGGCATACAAGGTAAGGTATTGTTGCAGAAAATTATTTGATCCTGAGAAAATGATTAATTACTTTCAATCGTTTTCAAATGAATCAAAACAATAATTCAAAGTCAGTTGCCTAAAGGATTTTTTTTTTCGAACAGAGTTTACAGTCTTAGAACTGTTGTGAATGCCACCTTCATTTCTAGAATGCAATTTAGAACACGGTTAACAATTTTTACTTCAGTTTGAGTATTTATCAATGAAAAGTTAACGCAGATAGTTTTATTTGTGAGTTTTTAGAGTTACTGAATTCGGACTGGTATTACAACTTCAATTCTATTAAATATTTGGGCTGTAAAATAGGCAAACTATGCTTTAATGATGTATATGGGAAGTATGACATCTATATATTTAAAATAATTTCGTAAAAAATTCTTCACCGAGTCCGCCAGCCTCAACCACGCGACCGATTTTGACAATTTTTGTTTCATATGATAGCTTATAACGTCTAGATGTGTCATCAAGGGTCGCCTGCCCCCCCTCCCGCCCACACCTCCCGATTTTCGAATGAAATCGAAAAAACTCTTTCCCACTATACATTCTCTATGGGGGAAAAAACCTTTGGACAGTTCTCCAGCAACAACCACCTGACGGATTTAAACAATTTTTTTTAATTGAAAGGTTATGACATCTAGATATGTCATCAAAGGTCTTTTGCCCCCTACAAACCCACATTTTCGAACAAAATAGAAAAACCACTTCCCCTTTGTACATTGTCTATGGGTAAACCTTGTAGAAATCCCCCAGCTCCAACCACCCGACAGATTTCGACAATATTTTTTCATTTGAAAGGTTATGACGTCTAGATATGTCATCATGAGTCGCCTGACCCCCACCACACCCCATCTTTGAACGAAATTGAAAAAAACATTTGTCTATCATACATTCTCTATATGTTTTTTCGATTTCGTTCGATAATGGGGGATGGTGGGGGCAGGCGACCCTTTGTGACATATCTAGACGTCATAAGCTTTCATATGAAATAAAAATTGTCGAAATCCATCGGGAGGTTGTGGAATTTAGGTAATTTCCTTTAACTATTTTAACAAAAGGCAAAAAGGTTACTTTACGCTATTTTAGATTAAGTAGGAAAATATATTATTATATCTTCAGATAGGAGATTCAATTGGCTACAATTTACTATATTCATTTTATTAAAATAGTTTAAAAATAAATTTACGTAATTTTTTTGTTGTTGCTGTCGAAAGATTGCGCCACAAACATTTGCCTAAACTGGGCCATTTAAAACAAAATATCTTAATCTACAGGAATGTTTCAGAAATCTGTTTATCACCACAGTAGTCATTATTAATTGGAATTGGAGCAAGTCAAAGTAAAACCAAAGGGAGTGGTGTCCCCTAAACTTTCTCGTATACTCCTAACACATGTAGAGAAAAAATAAGCTAAAAGGCAGTAAAACGAACAGGAACCCCTAACGCAGACGAGGAAAAGAATCAGCGAAACGTCATACCACGATTTTCGTAGGGAGTCCAACGCGGAAGTGGAATTAGAAGCCCGCGTGATTACCAGTAGGGCTGGGTGTAAGATAAAGAAAACGAAATTTACAATTTGAACGCCTTTTTCTTTTAACCGATTGACACAAACTTTGGGCACAAATCTACCATTAAGGTAAGAAAGCCACATACCAAATTTCATTTATCAAAGTAATTTTTTAAAGAAGTTATTGCGTTTAAAAGTATGCGATTATATAGACAGTCAACCATTTGACGGATTGGGTCCAACATTTGATACAAACCTACATTCCTGATGATAAAAATCTGTACAAAATTTTATCCACCTAACTATATAAGTTTGTGAGTTATCGCGTTCACATTAACACAGACAGACTTCCCGTAGACGGATTTTGTCCAAAATTTGATAGAAACCTACAAATTATGTGCAAAGACCACATACCAAATTTCATTCCCGTAGCTTTAATAGTTATAGTGTTCACAGACAGACAGACACAATTCCAAAATTGTGTTTTTCGGACTCCGGGAGGTCTAAAACCTGGAGATTCGTCAGAATTTCGAGTTCTAATTTTTTGACGATTGCAATACTTTCTCTTTGTATACTTCGTATGCGAGAAAGTAAAATTTTACAAATTTCAATATTATTTTGGAAAGATGATACAAAACACTGTTTTTAAGCACATCCTTACACGTTAAATAAAGTGGTGGCACATTTACGTTGCCATCTTTAGAGTTGCGATGTGTGGCAACAATTAAATACTCCGAATTCCTACGTCAGCAGGCTATGACGTATTTTAAGTCACAGCAAGTATACAAGCTGTACGTGGTTTTACTCTACTATCTATGTGGTACCGATGTAAAATGATGTGGTAACGATGCTGTCATGCGATGCTCTACTCTTTGCTCTGATGTCCAGTCAAATAATGGATCAGTCAGCTCGTGTAATTGTGTTAGAATATTGTTTCTTTTTAGACAAGTTGTTCTACTTGGTTTCACTGCACTATCTATGTGGTACCGATGTAAAATGATGTGGTAACGATGCTGTCATACGACGCTCTACTCTTTGCTCTGATGTCCAGTCAAATAATGGATCAGTCAGCTCGTGTAATTGTGTTAGAATATTGTTTCTTTTTAGACAAGTTGTTCTACTTGGTTTCACTGTACTATCTATGTGGTACCGATGTAAAATGATGCGGAAACGATGCTGTCATACGATGCTCTCCTCTTTGCTCTGATGTCCAGTCAAATCAAGGATCAGTCAGCTCGTGTAATTGTGTTAGAATATTGTTTCTTTTTAGGCAAGTTGATCTACTTAACTTCTTACTTATCTAATTATGACTTTCAATAAAGAAAATGTATGTTCGTATGTCTTTTATTTGAACGGCTCCCAACACGAAGTATGTACCAAGGGAAAGGGCGCAGAAGTAAGTGCTTTGGCCTACGGTGCAGAAATGTATAAATCCGACCATGTGTAGAGGGTATTAGACAAACCCAAAAAACATAAGAAAGGGCATTTGAGAAAGCGCCGTTGAGATTTCGTGAAAACGTCGGGATAAAATCATAAAACAAGTATTTCGTATTAACATGTAATTTAATTATCAATCTCTTTAATACAGTGTTTACACAGAGTAGTATAATGGTTACGGAATAGAGAAATCACAAGCTTCCGCAGACCCTTGCTACATCCGATAAGCTTGTGATTTATCTTTTCTGTAACCATTATACTGCTCTGTTTAAAAATTGTGTTAAAGTAATTGATAGTTAAATTACATGTTAATACGAAATACTTGTTTTATGATTTTATCCCGACGTTTTCACAAAAAGTCTACTGCGTGGACTCAAACTGGGCCCTTCTTATGTTTTATTTAGAGTAACTTTTGATGATGCCATCTGTTGACGGTATAAAGAACTACATTTCGCGTATGCGCAGTAAAACATTATTTACTACAAATGCTCATATTTGCCGTAATATTCAAATTTTTGAATTCAAATTTTAATACAAGGTTTCTTTCACGTATTGTCAAGTATTCTGTAAGTTTCGCATAATTCGAAAGAAAACTCTGCATGTTATAATAAAAAAAACGTGCGGAGTTTGAAATTTTCAATTTAATACAGATTTTTACTCATATTCTGATAAATATTTTTGTTTAGGTCCTAGTAACACTCCTCAAACTCTTTAAAATGATACCGGAATCAACCTCCTATCTAAACGCGTTTCCACGCTACAAATATTTATAACCTTACATAAAGCTAATTCATAACAATCACGCGCATGCGCCCAACTTGGTACAATGACGTCACAGGCAAAGCAAATACTATGCGACCAACTCTTACAGATGTGATTTATCTGTTGTGGGGTCAACCATTCTTTTCACATTATTAGTCTCGTAGTGATTAGCGATTCAAATCTGACGGTATTTTGTCACACAAGAAAGTTCGACCGACTATCACTGTAACGAGCGGAAAGACGTTTTCACGTCAAAAATATGAAAATGAATAAAACAAAACCTCATACACAGTGAAATAGTTAATTATTTAAGAAAGCAAGAGTAAGCAGAGAAGCATTTTGCGGTTGGTTTTTCTATTTTTTCTTTAGTTGTATTTCCCACGCCTACCCAGTTTAACCAAAGGGTGTAAAGCTTCACACGAGTTGATGGCACTATTTTTTCTTCAGGTTGTTTCTCTTTCATCGGTCATTTTATGGTGACTATTTTCTCTCTAGGGTCGGTTTTACCAATAGGTGACTGTAGTGACTTTACCAATAGGTATAGGTGACTGTATTCCTAGATCGCACCCGCCAGTAGAGGGTGCTGTCCTCCCCCGAGGGTCGGAGATTGTTTTTGAGTCAGTCGAGTGTTGAACTCGAGGGGTGAATGGACGCTTTGGAAGGCATCGGCGAATGAGGTCAGGGGTCGCATCATTTATTCTAATCGTGACGTTGCTGGCCACGAAGGGTTGCATCATTTATTCTAATCGTGACGTTGCTGGCCGCGAAGGGTCGCGTCTTTATTCTAATCGTGACGTTGCTGTGCGGGGTTCATCATTTATTAATCGTGACGTTGCTGAGCCGGAAAGTTGCTTCTTTTATTCTAATCGTGACGTTGCTGGCCGCGAAGGGTTGCATCATTTATTCTAATCGCGACGTTGCTGGTCGCAGAAAGGTGCGTCTTTATTCTATCGTGACGTTGCTGGCCGCGAAGAGGTTTGCATCATTTATTCTAATTGTGACGTTGCTGGCCGCGAAGGGTCGCGTCTTTTATTCTAATCGTGACGTTGCTGGCCGCGAAGGGTCGCGTCTTTTATTCTAATCGTGACGTTGCTGTCAGTCGCATCATTTATTTTAATTTGACTTGTGAGCAGGAAGAGGTCGCATCATTTATTCTAATCGTGACGTTCTTGGCCGCAAAGTTCGCTCTTATTATGTCTGTTGACGAAGGTTGCTCTTTATTCGTTAGTGTTCAGTGGTCAAAGTTTTTCACTTAAAGTTTTTTGAATAAATTGTTTTGTCATCATCTCTGGAACATCGGTAATTCACAAAAGAACCAACACCCCATAAAAGGCCATGAACGTTACAGTGACCCTTAGCCTACAACATTCGGGAACGTATGCATCAAACGAATTTGTCACAAACATTATTCTCTTATTTCTATCCCTTATTATAAATATTAGATTGAAATATGTGTTTAATTATAACTGTATATTTGATATTAAATATGTTAATGAATTATTTGATGCTTAAAATGGGAGTTAACCCATTATCTGTCATGTTTTTGGGATGCTTGTTTTCGTTTATTTTTCACCCTAAACAAGTATATTTTCACTATAATTGTGCATCTGAATGTTGAATTTTTCTATTTAAAGAGATAATTAATCGTAATTAAAAGTTATTGAACCAGTTTAATTAAAAAATCTCAGAAATAGAGTTTTCTTTCCTATTTTATTCATGTTATTATATCAATGTAATTTTTTTTTTGAAAAGTGAAGTAACAGAATGTTGGCATATAATTTGGTCAATAAATATTAATGATTTTTCATTTTTGCTCAATTAAAACGTGTCATTAATTTAAAAACTATACTTTTATAATAAAATATATTATATTCATCAATGTTATGCAAGCACGCAAGGATACAAGTGCGTGGATCGGTAGGAAGTGCTGGAATTTTTCAATGTTTTAGGTGTCCAGGGCTGGAGTTGCTCGCACTTTAAGTCGTTCTTTACTAGAAGTTGAAAAAGAGAATGAAAATTCAAAAAATAAATTTTATATGTTTAATATAGTTAATATTTTTTATTATATGAACTAGTTATTGATAAGTAAATTATAGCATAATCCGGGACATTTATGTTAAATTCAGGGAAAAATCAGTATTTTTTTAAATTCCAGGCACACAATGTAAACTTGGCACTACCTACAAGCTTATCCAGGACGTCTCCTCAGCTTATCAAAGCTAAATAAGTAAGAAACTGTGCATAATCAAAATTTTATTAATTTTTCATTCATTTTCAACACCAAGACAGCATGAAACCTTTTTGTTTTTAGAATAAATTCAGGATGGAATCTGGTATTTTTTTTATTATCCGGGCAAAACAATGTAAACTTGGCAGCTACCCTGGCTTATCAGACGATCTCCGCAGACTTATCAAAGCTAAACCCGTAAGAAAATTTCACATGTCGAAAATTTTAGTACTTTCAGTTCATTATACACCGAAGACAGCCACTTGAAGATTTTGTTTTAGAATAAATTAGGTGGAATCCAGTATTTTTTTTTAATTCCGGGCAAACAATAAGGCCATAAACTTGCCCACTTACCCTGAGCTCTCTCAGCGACGTCTCCTCAGCCTTATTAACCGAAAGCAAAACCCGTAAGAAAACTTCATTAGTCAGAATAATTTTATTACTTTTCATTCATTAACACGCAGAGACGGCGCATGAAACCTTTTGTTTTAGAATAAATTCAGGGTGGAATCCAGTCTTTTTTAATTCCGGGCAAACAATGTAAACTTTTGTACTACACACTGCTCCAGCTCTCCTCAGCTTATCTAAAGCTTAAATTATAAGAACTGTCATAGTCAAAAATTTTTATTACTTTTCATTCATTCTACACCAGACAGCCACTTGAAACCTTTTGTTTTAGAAATAAAATTCGGTGAATCCAGTATTTTAATTCCGGCAACAATGTAAACTTGCACTACCTGAGCTTTCACAGGACGTCTCCTCAGCTTAATCCAAGCTTAAACCCAATGAAAACTTAGAATAGTCAAAAATTTTATTGACTTCATTCATTCTAACACCCAAGACATGCATTGAAACCTTTTGTTTTTGAATAAATTTCGGGTGGAATCCATATTTTTAAATTCGAGGCAAACAATGTGAAAGCACTTGTACTAACCTGGCTATCCGACGTCTCAAGCTTATCAAGCTTAAACCGTAAGAAAACTTCCATAGTCAAAATTTTATTACTTTCATTCATTCAACACCCAAGACAGACACTTGGAAACCTTTTTGTTTTAGAATAAAATTCAGTTAGAGTCAGTATTTTTTTTAATTCCAGACAAACAATGTAAACTTGGCACTACCTAGTAATCAGGCCGTCTCCTCAAAACGTCCTCCCAAAGCTTAAACCCGTAAGAAAACTTCCATGATCAAAAATTTTTTATTACTTGTCATTCATTCAGCACCCAGAACC
>BGPR01021318.1:0-26647 GCA_013235015.1 Araneus ventricosus
GGTAAATGTATTATTAGATTTAATGTGTAAATTTAATTAGTTAATCTAATTTGTTAAATTTCCGTTAATTGTTTTGAAGTTATTTTGTGTTTAATATTTTCTGTTTCACCTAAAATGTTTATTTATATATATATAATTTTTTCCATTCAGCCCTTTATTCTAACAAAGCTCCTCACATGACTGTAGTACTAAATATTTTCTGTTTTAATATTCATTGAGTGTGTGTTAAAAAGTTTCATGTATATTCATTTCTGTTTACTTATATACAGTAAAAGCTTAACTAACCGGCATGCTCAGGAAACTCCGATTTCCGGATACCTGAAAATTCCGGATAGTTATTGGGAAAAAATGGGGAGTGATTAGCAGACTTTTTTTAAAAGATTTTTTTCGGCCAAATAATTTGTTTTTGGCATTTTGAAATATGCATTAAATATAATTTTTAAGAATACTTCTGTATCTTCCATAACATTGTATTTACAAAACATATTTTGAAGATTTTAATTTAACATTGATGATAAAAATTTTTAAAAAGTATGATCTGTAGCCGAATTTTTACCGTAAATATATAGACTGTAAAAATATAAACATATAAAAATAGCCGACGAAACTGAAAAATATTCTACTCAGCAAGCATAATAAAACTCTTTTAAGTGATCATAAACAAATCCCAGATTGAATATCAAAATTAATTATCTTCTGGAAGATCGCAAGGGTTGTTGTGCAATACTCGCGCCTCCAATTCTCCTTCACTTGATATTACGTAATCGGAATCAACATCTGCCGGTATTTGGAGAGTAAATAAAGGAAAAGAAAGAGTTACCAATCTGGAGTAACCCCCATCAGCTTTTTTTTTTTTTTTTTTTTTTACCGATTCTGTCCCTTTGCCTTTTTTTTGGTTGACAATTTCGTTTTGAGGTCTTGTTGTTCGGCGAAAGAATTTTGGCGCGCAGATGTAAAATTTTTAGAAAAACTCATTTTCTAATTTTTCCGGTTAGTTGAGCTTTCCGGATACTTGAACGCCGGATAATCGAGAGTTTACTGTACATATTAAAAATAGAAAGTATACTAATATGGAAATATTTTTAATGTTATTTTGTTTAATGCTTTGCATACATATAGAGAAGAGAAAAAACCACTGACCTGCAGGAATGAAATCCTGTAGAAAAACAACAAAAAATGGTGTAACAAGATCATTCATCCCCTGAACATAACCACTGGCAGGATGTCTAATAGCAAGTATGTAGAGGATGCGCTCAAATGCCTGCAGAAATAAATTTATAGCATTTACTATAGTTTTCAGAAGAAAGAAATCAGCACTGCAATAAGAGAATTTCAAAACAAAAATATTACAACAAATTGATGCAAAATTTGAGGCTTCAACAGTTATCTTTATCTCTACAAATAATAAAGGAGAATGTTTGTCTGTCTGTGTGTTGGCTCTCTACAGGGCAGACCTCTTGACCTAGAGTTACGAAATTTGGCACAAACATATTTTAGAGAATAGGAATGTGCACCTCGGAGTCCATTTTTGAAATTTTAATTAGAATTTTTATTAATTAAAAATTAAGCAAAATTTTGGCATTTTTTCTTAATAATTTCCCAACATATAATAGAACAAAAACAATTTTCATACCATCTGAAAGTGCAAAAAAGTACCTTTTTAATTATATCAATTAAGATGCCATACAACGTTTTCTCGAATTTTTAAAAATATTTTTTTGGCATATCTTACAACAGTACTTTTCATCGTTTCAACCCGCTTAAACAAATATTCATATGTGTGTTTCTTTTCCATTGTTGAAAACTAAGGTAATATCTTAATGTTTAGAGCTATGTTTTAATCAGCATATTTTCATGCAGCTAACACGCTGCTGGAATTAAAATGTGCAATGCCATTTTAAAGTTAAAATCAAACGCATATTTTGCGAGAGGAATAAGAGAGTGAAGTTGATGCCGACATGACAATGTTGCATGACATACACAGTTACTTGACTCCATTAATCATGCAGACAATAGACAGAAAAGGTGCAAGGCTACTGAAAGAACATGGGTTAAACGTCTATCACAATTTGAAATTACTTTGTTAAGGGAACCATGAATATCAAATTATACACAAGAGATTCAATTGAAATTATATTCCCAGAGAACAAGCTGGTTGCCGAAGGTAGCCAGTACTCAATAAATGAATAATTATTTTACATACAACTACTGCCATTCAGTTTCTACTTCAACTGCCGACAAAATCTTAAGCAATTTGCTCCCCAGTGCCACCTCCTCTTCCATAATACACTTTCATTGCCACTCTTACAGTCACACACCTTATATCTTTTCCAAGACATGTCCTAGGTGAGCCCCTGTTCAAGATTACTTTATTGCATTCCAGCAGCAACAGATACCATTAACAGGGTGCGTAGTGAAAAACTGCTGCAAAAATTAAGCACTTTTAAGGACTTTTTAAAGCACTTTAGCCAAAAAAATTAAGCACTTTTGCACATACATGCATACGCAGACCCACGTATTTTCTAAGCATATGTTTTCTGTTTTATAATACTGCATATTTTTTATTGAAAAATTTTAAATATATATTTCCTAAATTTTAAATATTGAATTTTTTAATTTTAATATTTATTTCTGTATTTACACGTCTTCTATTGTAAAATAAAGAATGTTTTTTTGGTTTGACAAAAAAATAAAAATGATAATGCAAACCTGTCATTATCAAAAATTAACTCAATTTTTATAAGATTAACAATAAAAATCGGTGCCTAAAAGTCGGCCTTTGTTGACTGGACTAAAAGCGTTATACGAGTATTAACATGTGTTGACACCTCTGGATCCATCTCACCTGGGATTCCTTCCCCGAATTCTTCCCGTTTGTCAGTTTTCATTCTTGGTACATCCGGTAAACAAAGCTTTATGAGTATGCTTTTGATAAAAAAAAAAGAAGAATGTTTTCTTTGCACTTCTGGAGAAAATTAAGCACTTTTTAAGGGCATTTTTTCAAAATTAAGCACTTTTAAGGTGCTTAAAAATGGTTTTCAAATTTAAGCACTTTTCATGACGCTACGCACCCTGATTAAGGTATTTTGTAAAATCGTTTACGGTTATATATACATACACACCCTTCAAAGTTAAGAGGTTGAAGAAATAGGGATGATTGAAATTTTGTGCAGTTACCATCCGTATTCTCAGCATGTAATAAAACATTCATATTAAAAATCTCCCTCTATATATATAAAACTCAATGTATGTACGTTTGTTCCAGCATCACTTCCGAATGGCTAAAGGGATTTCGATGAAATTTGGTACACAAGTTCCTCATTTACCCACGTGACATATAGGAGGGGTAAATATGCCCAAACACAGTTTCTCAGGGTAGGGCAGTTCTATTTCCTCAAAATGCATGTAACAAATAGGCCAACTGACTCACTTGATGACTTCAGCGATTTTGATGAAATTTAGTACCAAATTTGGCACTAAGAAAATATCGCTAAAAAGCAGATTCATCGTTAAAAAGAGTATTGTTATACACAGGTTTCACTGTATTATTTTTGTTTATTTGAAATTTATTTTACGCAGAATGGCAACAAAATGATAGTTGTTAAAATGCTATAATATTTTTACGATACTTTTCTTAATGAAAAATATTGTAAGTTTTCAGATTTTCAAGTTACATGACATTTAATATTTTAAAATAATTTTTTTGTGAGTGCAATAACATGAAAATAAGTTCAATGTTCTTTTGGAAACTAAATCGCATAAGTGCCGACTTCGGAATGATTTTATATAAAATCTTTTTTTCTAAGCATACCCATTTGTGGTCATGTATTTGCAGATGATCGCATCACAACACATTTTCGATTTCCGAGCAGAAAAACAAATATTTTGAGATACAAGTATGTTTATATTGTTTTATAATGTAAACCTCATATTTTTGCTACATGTATTATATTTTCACACGTTGGCTGCTGATCACGCACTTTGACAAATGCTTCTGTTTCACATTTACTATGTAATCAGATGACCCCTTCTTTACGATAGTCAATCCATTAATTGCAGGTGTGGTTTATAAATCACATATATAAGAAAGCAATTGCAGTTTTTTAAAATTTTCCTCCCCAGCACAAGGTTTTGATAAGAAAATGACCGGACAATGCCGGGTAATCTGCTAGTTAATCAATAAAACAAGAATTCAAAATTACCATTTGGACAATTTCCTGTTGAAATAGTGGCACCAAGGGACTCATGCGTGGCACATCTATATGGATCTATGAACAAAGAAAGAGGTGATGGATGTTTTGAAACCTAACAGGCTGCATTTATTCAAGCTTGCTTAAGCCACTCAAATTAAACTTACCTGACGATAAGTTTCATGATGCACATCCTCATTTCTGATGTCATAATAGCGGCTAACGAAAGTCTGATATTCTTCCTTCCGTCTCTGTAAAAAAGATTCTCTGCGTTCCAAGCAAGTGGGCAGATAACCCTACAGTAAAAATGAGATAAAATTGAGTAAGTCACATTGAAAACAGAGTTTCAATTCCTAATTAACCCATTCAGGACCAGCGAAAGTAGAAAGAAGTGCTTCCCCAGGCCCGCGTGCTCCGGAAGGATACTTACGCACGGGACCGGGTGATTTTTCCATTAAGCCTAATTTCATTAAAAAATTCATATAAAATCATTATTGCAAGTAAATACGCTGAAATTTACAATTTATTATCATTGATAGTATATCCGAATATAATGTAATAAAATTTTCATGATATTTAAAAAAACAACTGAACTAAAATATAATTTACTCCAAAAATACAAAAGACTGTCTAGCGAACTCCAAACTGCAAACGATAATTTCTACTCCAACCCCTAACCAATAAACATTCCATCCTTTCATCGTGCCATCAAAATATAAAAGAAAATCCCCCGCAAAATAAATAATAATGCTTTAATTGTTTAATCATAACGCTTTAATTGTGCAATCCTAACACGCGCAGTTGTTTACATAATCCTATGGCCCTGATCCAACAAAAAAAATCCGAAACCGCAAATGCATACTGAAGGTCAACACTCCGTGAAACATTATTCGAAAATTGTAACAGACTTTACCGCCATCTAGCGCCGTTTAAAAATTCAAATAAAACGGCCAAGTTGCGATCACATATATGTCATGATGGGGTACGGAAAGAGTGATCACATATATGCGATGACGGTCCTGAACAGGTTAAGTATATTTTAGCCTGTATAACCATCGTAATGAATAGATTTTAGTCTCCAGTCCTACATTTAAAATATGAACTGATTACGGCTTTACCAGTTCTTTTTTATGTATTTGTTCTCGAGGCACGGAATGCATTGTGATTGTTTATTTTTCAAGCTTGAAAGTTCAGATCTTCAAATTGTTTGTGCAATATAATGACTTAATTTTGTTAATAGCCAAATAAATCTATTTTGATGTAAAATCGGATATTTTCCGAGTCTGACGCTACACCGTCCATAACATAATGTATTTGAACAATGGTGAATATATCATTAACGAGTTTGATATAAATATGTGGCTACATAAATCAAAATGTCTTCAATCTTCAAAACAACTACAATATTTAAAAAAAAAAACTTTATTCTAGCCTTAATTCATGCTCAAAGATAATAGTACTTTTATCACTTGCTTATTACATGGGTACATAAAAATTTTAACACAATAATAGATATTCTTTAATTGTTACATTAAAAGAAAGAATGTCTGTTCTTACCGATAATAATTTCCAGGTTATGGGTCTAACTTTCACTGGAATGCCTGACCAACTTAATTTTCTTAGTTCCTCTAGAAGAAAAAATTGTTTCAATACTTGAAAGTTTAAATATAGACAGGAAGAATTCAACTATGTCAAATAGATCTATTATACAAAGTTTCAAAAAATTTGTTATATTTCTTTCAACTCTTTCCACCTATTCTAATTAAAATTATTCTAATTACTTATTTTGTCTAAGGTAATGTGATAAGTTTTTCTGTTATGCTTAGATGGAAATAAGTTCATTAACTTGAAATATATATATATATATATATATATATATATATATATATATAGTATTCGTGGTTGTAGTCATTGAAAATAAACAGGCTGAGCAAATAACTACCTCTTATTTTATTATCAATAGGAGAGTGGTGAATATACGTGCATCTCCGTTTAGGTTACAAGCGAAAGTCAACAGCAAAATCCCTGTATTCTCTCGGATAAGGGAACAACATATTGACACGTGATCAAAGTGAAGGGAATATTGGGTATTTTTAATAAGTTACGTAGGCGTTTCAGGGAAAAAGTCTTGTGCCAATGAGACACCGTCATGATTTTCTGTGGGCATGTGGAAGCAATTAAATATTCTTTTAGTAATAAATATGCCAAAATGAGAGAATTAATATACCTCCAGCGCGGGAAAAGAACGAAACTGGAGTTTTAGAAAAGTGATTTTGGAATACATTAAGATTTTAAAATATATAATATTAGAATTTGGAATAAAATTAAGTGAGATTATTACATATATATAACAGAGGAATACTTTTCCGCAAGAATGAGATAAATTCTCATTCTGCCCAAATGCATAACTATCTGTATAAATACATGTTTTGTAAAGCGGCATATCTTCAGTGTAAATGTTTCATGATATGCAATAACCTGTTTTAGACATTTAGAAGAAATTCAAATGGCCATACAAGAAAACTTCTTACAGGGAAAACAGCCTATAGTTGGACTAAATAATATCTTTCTTTCTTGTTTGTTACTAAAGTCTTTCCTGCCTTTTTATTCCTCCTTAAAGAGAAAGCTACCTAAAGAATCTTCATTACAATTATTTGACTACCACTTTCAGGAAGGAAATTATATTTTAACTGTTCAATTATAAAAACATACACATATTTCTACCAAACAAACGTCATATATTATAACCAGCGGGAGTGTTCTCCCCTAAACTTTCTCGTATACCTCCCCAAAAAGGTGCCGTTTCCCCTTCCCCCGCGTGGCTAAAAAAATTCAAACCTATTGTTACCCAGAATCCAATGACTATCAGAAGGTTTTTCATTATGGTGATTGAAAAATATCTAGGCAAAGAATGAAATTCAAAGAGATGCATAATGATTTTCCTCTCTTACCGGCTCAAGGACAAACTGACGTAATTCCCTACTCCGTAATAAAATTCCGTTCCGTTCTTCCAGTACGCATGCGCGTGGAGATAACGGATTCTCTTCAAAAGTAAATTATACAGACTGACAGATAGTCAACCCTTTGACGGATTTGGCCCAAAATTTTATACGGACCTACATTCATGACGATAAAACTGTGCATAAAATTTTATCCATCTGGCTTTTCAAGTTTTTGAGTTATAGCGTTTGCATGACCTCGAACATACAGACAAACTTCCCGTTGACGGATTTTGTCCAAAATTTGATAGAAACCTACAAATTATGTTTAAAGACCACATACCAAATTTCATCCCTGTAGCTCTAATAGTTTTCGAGTAATTGTGTTCACAGACAGACAAACATAATTCCAAAATTGCGTTTTTTGGACTCGGGGAGGTCTGAAACGTGGAGATTCTTCAAAATCTTGTGTTCGAATTTTTTGACGATCACAATACTTTCTCTTTGTATACTTCGTATACGAGAAAGTAAAAAGGTAATGCATTGATTAAATAAGCTTCTTTTTAACACATACTAAATAACTGCACACTCAAATCATTGAATTTGACCCGTGAAAAGATGTTTATTTTTATTTGTTAGAGATATCTCTGCATATTTAAATCACTTAAGAAAACCACTCACTCAGATCCGTATTTTGGCTATTGAGAAGTTTATGAAACATCTGAAGACGAGCAGCTTCTCGCTCCGATGACCTATCAGAACTTGAAACGGAGAGATTCTGAGTATTAAATAAAGATGAGGGTTTCTTGTGAATTTGGCGAATTCCAATGCCTGGACCAGGAAGTGGTGATGCATTTGAAATGCTGTTACTTATGGCAGAACCTTTAGTCTCATCCAGAGATATATCACCTAGAAAGTAAGCAACATATAATTACCTTGTCTTTTCTAAGGAATATTGAATTATAACAATGCTGGGAACAAACATCTCCCTTATATCTTTATGAAATAGTTTTTATGTTTGGCTACAATAAAAAGACACTATTAAATAGATAATATTGACATAGGATGTTGAATAAGGTAAAGGGGCAAAAATCATGAGCTGTTACTTGTGTTATGCTTTCTGTCATAAAAGATTAATCCTTCATTTTTTTCCTCAATCATTTTTGAATTCAAATCATATACTTTAAATCTAACAATTGAATCTTGAATTATTCTTAAAATGTAAACTTAGCTGATCAAAATTGGTTGTATCTTTCTTTTTCAGGAGTGGCGCTAGTGTCTGCCCAACGGGGGGGGGGGGGGGGGCACCACTTGTAGTATGGGGATGTAATAAAATTGGTCTCAAATTTTAGCCAGTTTTGATCTTTTTTTTTTATCTACTAGTTGAATACCCCATTGAGTGAATAGAATACAAAAATTTTCCCCGATTCCCCCCCCCCCCTCCCGCTGGCACCACCCCGGTTCTTTTTGTATTCTGACACATTGAGTTAGTTGTTCTTCAGGATCAAAAAGTAGCTACTATACTGAGACAGCTGCCTATTACAGATCTTGAAGAAATGGTGTATGAAAAGAACACTCATGCTTTGTCATAGCAATGCAACCCTCTAACTGAACTAGAAAAATGTTGCACATGAAAGGGGCGAGGGAATCTCCAACATCTTTCTTATTTGCCAGATTTGATTTGATTTCATTCTCTTTCCTGAGTTTAAAATGGAATCCTCAGTCTATGATTTTCAAATGCTGCTTATAAAATATATATATATATAAATCCAAATATAACTTGTATATTATCATACAGAAACAAAGTAAACAAAGCATATCAAGAATCAAATACTATACTAAAAAATCATTATTTGAACAATACATCAATTTTAAATAAAATCTAAAAAATAGAAAATACTAAAGATACCTTGAACAAAAAATCAAGTTTAAGCATTTATATGCCAACAAGTGAAAGAACACTGTTGTTATTAAAAGTATTGAAAAAGGCAGACCAAGTAAATGGAGTTTTCAACAATTAATATAGCAGCTTGGCTGTGGACAAGCTTTAGCCAGGTTAAATTAATTTTGCTATACAAACCATCCCTGTTACTACTGTTGTTCAAAAAACAAACAGTAATTTACCCTAAAATGAAAGAATTTAGAAAGAAAGTCTTATACTAACCCTAACAATAAAACATGACTGTATATAAACGACTAAAATTCAGGATAAAATATGTAGAATACAATATATTGCACTAAGATATTGCACAAAAGACAGTAAATATATAATTTAATAAAATACCCATACTTTTCAATCAACATTAACTAATCAGTGACTCCTCTTATACTTACCAGAATTCATCTCTTTCAATATAGCCCGCCAATCATATTGACATCACATGTTGCCACAATCAAAATTCTTACCATGAAACAGCAAAATTGACCAGATAATATAACTAATTTTTGATATCAAGAATTAGTAGGATACCTATATTATTATTCTCAAAACCATTTTAAAAAATGTAATACATTTATTTATCTAGATAATATTTGAAAATTGGTAAAAATGTCTAATATATATATATATATATATATATATATTTAAAAGCAAAAGATGTTTCCTGAGGCTGGGCATTCAAGATCACTCCATTCCATGCAAATTTACCTGCTCTATGTCAAAACTGGTTGTCAATGTGAAAAAACCTGTCAAAATTGGAGTGGAAGATTGGATATCCAATCAGTTCAAATATCCATTGCTACATTTAGAATGCCACGGTATAAATTCGGCAAGAGCAGGTTTATGGGGGAGTGGGTGCATTGTTGACAAAGGAAATCAGAGAAGACATGGGTAAGGGATTAGAGCGGCTGGCAGGCAATGGACACGCACTGCATGGGGCGTGCCTAAATGGATGGGCTAAAAAATGGAATGGTGTGGAGTGTTACCACACAATTTGTGCGGAGTAGAGCGGTTGTGAATGACCATCTTAATGACAAGAAGGCAAGTGTCTGAAAAAATTACTATACAAAGATAAGTACCTATATGACAGTTGTTTAATTTGGAAAGTTGTTGAAATATTATATGTCCTAAATACATGAATACAAATATTTTCAGCTTTTTGGAAATTTTTCATAAATATAAAACAAGAAGATTCAATTCTCTGGCTTGGATCAGAAATATGGCACGTCCAAACTATCCTACATATACTATTCATTTGATGTCATTTTTTTTAGTCCAATATTCACCAAAAGAAGCAATTTTCCTAAAACCTGTTTGCAGGGTTGCAGCAATTTAAATCAGCAAATTAAAATCGCTGATTTAAATCAACTGATTTTTTTAAAAAAAAATCACTGATTATTTAAATCACTTTATTTTAAATATCATGTTAATCCACTTTAATGAAATAAAATTGTTCGTGCATCTTTAAATAGTGATTTTAAAATATTTTTAAATGTATATTTAAAGAAAGAATATCTAGAACATAAAAAATATTTCATTGAATTGATGTAACTAGAGTACTTCCATATCTTTATTTTTGAGAACACAAGCAAATTAGATTTTAAATAAATCTCTAATGGGCATCTCATCTTTGCAATTTTTTTTTGTTGATCATTAGAGATTTATTTAAAATCTAATTTGCTTCTGTTCTCAAAAATAAAGATATGCAAGTACTCTAGTTACATGAATTCAATGAAATGTTTTTTTTTTATGTTCTAGATATTATTTTTTAATTTGAGAAAATTTTTTATGTCTTATTTTCTGCTTTTTTGCTGCATTTGCACAAAGTTTTTTAGCTACCTCATTTGACAGAATGCCGCCCTGTGCCCCCGTGCCTGACACCATTACAGTTACTGAACCGGTTGAATGGGCACAGGACATTACCTCATTTGACAGGAGTTTTTCTTTTTTTGATATAGTTTATTTATTTGTTTTTGTTCCTTTTTTTTATTTCTTCATCTTGGTATGCCCTACAAGATGACCTTAAGTTTTCAACTAATTTTTTTTTCAACATGTTCATGCAAAAAAAAAAAAAAATCTTTTTTTTTCTTTTTTTGCAAAATATGCCACAGAAGTTTTGGGTTTTGCTTTCTGCAAAAATATGGTACTTAATACTTTGAATGGCACAGAATATGTTGGAATGTTCATCCTTGTAGATCTTCCTGATATAATGTTGATTCGTCAGTAGAAGATGAATCAGC
Organism: Araneus ventricosus; assembly: GCA_013235015.1. Taxonomy (NCBI): domain Eukaryota; kingdom Metazoa; phylum Arthropoda; class Arachnida; order Araneae; family Araneidae; genus Araneus; species Araneus ventricosus. The sequence continues at coordinate 11,309 of BGPR01021318.1, forward strand.
TAGTTTCCTAGCCGGTGGAGTTAAGCCGCGTGGTCGAGCATATTTTCCGAGAATTTTCTTTCAAAAATGGAAGATAGACAGGTTTCTTTTCTTTGTGCAAAAGCGGAATTTTCAAAAGGAAAAGCAAATTTTTGCGGCCGGGGGGCAACAGAAATCCGGAAAAAAGGAGGAGGGGGGGGGGGGGAACGGGTTTTTTTTAAAAGCAAAATTTCTCCAAAATAACAAAAAAGCGGAAATTCACGAAAAAGTGGAAGAATCTCATCCCTGATATATATACATTATTGTGAAAGGATCATGTTCACAAAGAAAGCACATAGTTAAATGCAGTGGGTTTCTTTTAATATTGGAGAAAAGTAAATAGTGCTGGGGACAACTAAGTTTTTATATTGCAATAATGTTAAAATGTAAGATAATTAAGTAATACATATAAGGGCCATTCTCCTATTATGCACGGGACATTTGCAGACTTTTGAAATATATAAAAATAGTAAAATAAGATGTGTATTCATTTTGTTTTGCAATTGAATTCTAAAGTGGGACTGGTTCTCTAATTTCAGGTAGAAAGCAAAACAATAATTACAGTTTAAATACTTATAAAAATATTTAATATGTTTGTTATGCACGGGACACAGAAAAAAAATTAAAAACTTATTCCCATAGAAATTTTAATCCTATCCATAGTTCCATAGCTTGCGGAAATTGTCAATAAAATCTGTAGTAACTACGGAAAATCCGTAGCAGTTGGCATGTATGCATTTGAGTGCTGTATGGTAGTATAGTTTAAGAATATAAATTCAAAAAAACATTTTAAGGAAAAGTATGGCATCAAAAACATGAAAATGTTTCACATCTTTTAACCCCTAACAGTGTAGTATTCTGTAACATCCAATTGGATGATCCCTTCTGTTTTGAGAATTTGTAACTGTACTGATTCAACTAAGAGCCCATAGAACATTTGGGATGTTAATGGATTACTGGTCATTTTTGTATCAGATGATAACGTCTAAAGATTATTAATTTTAGATTATAAATGCAAAAGTGCCATAATTTGATGCACAAACCAAGTTTGGGAATGGAATAGAAGTTTCTGTTTAATGGCACAAAAGCCGGTTTCGGCTATGTTGTGCCAAACAAAAATTAGAATTTTCCTACGTAAATTTCTCTTCCATATTAAAAGATGCTTCAAGTCTAAAATCTTATGTAAAAGGTTATTGAAAAAGTGTAGGAATGTCACGAGCAGTGACATTTTTTAATAAAACCGAGAAAGAAACATTTCAGTTAAAAAATTGTGCAATTAAAATCGCAACAAATGAATTAAATTCGAAAAAGGAAACCGATATCCCGAAGGAAAGAGAATAAATTCGGGTGAGGAGTCTCACACACCAAGTCATTCAAGTCTAAAATAGTGGTTTTAAAAAAGTTTAAACGAGAAGAATTAAAATCAGGACATTTTGTTAAAATGTGGTCAACAGTTTGAACTTCATTGCATGCTGTACACAAAGGCACTGAATCACCAGAAAGCAGATGGATGTGTGAGTAACATGTATGGTCAATTCGGAGCCGAGTTAATTTAACATCGAATCCACGGATAGGAACCAAGTTTGGGATACACTGGCAAAGGACCCTGTGGCAGAAAATTATTATGCTTTCTGCAACAAACTACATCAATACCAAAATCTTTCCGTAAAAATTTACAAAAATCTAAAAGTAATTCATAAATAGAGTAAAATATTTAGTTTAACAAATTCAGCTTTATTTAGTGTTTAAATAAACACATATATCCACACAAAAACCATCATAAAACAATGTCCATCTTAAATATGATGCAAGTTAATACACTGCTTTTATTTTGTACTAGCGAACTCTGCCATTGATAATTTGAAGCAAGGTAAACATTCAACTTCATTATCCACTCTGTTTAGAACTTTAGAGGTAGTAAATTTTCTTAGCTTTTTGTTTCTATGAATATTTGTAAAATACAAAGAATAATTTGTTCCATGCATTAGAATTAACGCTGCTTTTAAACACTTCCTAGTATTTTTACAACCCAAAAGGCAGTACATTTAATTTAATAAAAGTGCTCCTTATCATTTTTTCCTACATCATCTTCAAATCCATCTGCAGGCCTCAATCTCTGCTTATTCACCAGGTCACTGACAGAACCCCATGTCTCGCATGTTCCTTCAGAAATTGGCAAAGTAAGTGCTGAAGCAAAAAATTTCACGAATGATGGTATTTAACTCATTTTACTACGCGATTCACCATCTGCAGAAAACGAAACTAGTTCTGCGGAACGATCTCAGCACTTCTGTGTGAACATGCTAATTCTCCCAAAAATATAATTTGTTTCCAAAATGAAAATCTTTCTGCAGGCTGTGTCGCCACAATTCTGCCAAGGGGAAAATGGTTAGCGCGAGTGGTCTCCCTAAACTTTCTTGTATACTCCTAACACATGCAGGGACAAAAAATAAGCTAAAAACCCTAGTGCAGTGGAGATAAAAAAAAAAAAATAAGCGAAATTAAGTCAGTTCCCCGCAAACTCGCTCGGATAAAAATTTCGAATCTGCTCTATTCCCATAACGCAACAAGTTTTGCACAGCACAATTTGAAACGACAAAACGGAAATAAAATAATCCAAGCAGGATCAGAATTCGCCAAAAGGGGGAAAAAAGAACCAAAAGGGAAGAAACGAAGCGCGTTCAAAGCTACAATTTCGTAGACCGCCAAGGTCAAAACCCAACTATACTGACTTCAGTAAAATAAGCTAAACACTCGCCAACACACAGTCTCAATGGGCATTTTGAACCAAATATGCCATTTGGACACCTTTTTTTCAACGGATTGAAACGAGATTTGAGAACAGATCTATAATTAATATTAGCAAACATCATACCAATTTTTATTTATCTAAGCCAAAGGGTTAAGGAGATAAATTTTTACAAGTATGCGTTTATACAAACCGACAGACAGTCAACCCTTTGACGGATTTGGCCCAAAATTTGATATGGACCTACATTCATGATGATAAAACTGTGTACCAAATTTTATTCATCTAGCTGTTCAAGTTTTTGAGTTATAGTGTTCACATGACCGCGGACACATAGACAGACTTCCCGTGGACGGATTTTGTCCAAAATTTGATAGAAACCTACAATTTATGTTTAAAGACCACATACCAAATTTCATCCCCGTAGCTCTAATAGTTTTCGAGTAATTGTGTTCACAGACACAATTCCAAAATTGTGTTTTTCGAACTTAGGGAGGTCTAAAACGTGGAGATTCGTCAAAATCTCGAGTTCGAATTTGTTGACGATTACAGTACTTCCTGTTTGTATACTTCGTATAAGAGAAAGTAAAAACTCAAGAGCAAAATGAAACTTCCATTTAGCTTTCTTGAAAAGTACAGTTTAGGGACTTAGCTAAGATCTGATCCAAGACAGCAAATTGAAATAAAACTATTAAAGATCCACATCAAACACGAATACCTTTCTGTGTTGCAAGTCTTTGTAGTGCTGCTGCTTTGGTTTCATAGCTACTGATTGCAGAACTGGAACTATCACTGCTCTTCTTCGAAGGCTCTGAAGGATTTGTTGAACTGGCATCGCTGATCGAGTTATTTGAAAATGGCAAGTTTCCTTTGCTATGATTACTTAGTACTTTCATAGCAGTTGAGTGAGCCACTTTGGAATGAATTGACACATCTGACAAGAAAATACCAAGTATAATTAAGAGATATGTTTTCATAAGACACTTTTAAATACAGTTGCACTATACAACACAATAGATTTTTCATATTATTTTGGAATACTTAAAAATGGACCCTTGACAAAAAATATTAGCAATTATGAATTATTTCCAAAATTAATATTTTTCTTCCTTATTTTAATATTTTGAACAGGAACACACAAATTCCTTTAGATATTTAAACAACTAAAGATTTCTTTAGATATTAAATCAAATGCCTAAGGGAGTTGAGTGAATTACAAAAATAAAAAACTTTGCTTTCATTTTCATTTTATTGGTAAACATGAATTGCTTTCATTGCCAATTGGGTAGTAATCCTAAATGAAAGCATTTCCATATATTTAAGAAGAATATAGACAAGCTTTTTTTAAAAATAGCAACCAGATAATAAATATACTAAAGGTTTCTTACAATACATCCACACACATATATGAACTGATTTAAGATTATTCTTTTTCCCGTTTACCAGCATAGGTCAGCTTTAATTCAGAGTTTAAGTATCAGGAAAATCAGTCAACATGTAATATACATACTTTTCAGTCAATTGGAATTTCTTTCACTGATATATGTACAGCAATTACTGATGTGAATTTATAGCTGTATAGTTATAGTAGTTCTTCCATTCATTGAAACACTATTTCCTATGAGAAAAATTCTGAAAGTCCACCGTATAAAAGATGAGCAATACAATCAGTCAGACACTTAAATCCACTTCAATCCTTGTGATATCAGTTTTAATATGATTAAATAAGAATTATCTCATTCATACGCATGCAAGACTATGGCCAATGTGAGCAAGCTCCAGGGAAAATCCTTTTCCATTCTGGGTGTATTTCACTATTATAAATGATTTTAAAAATACAGAAGCCATTTTAATGATTATAAATTTAGTCTTTAATTTAATAGGGAAAGGTGGCGTACCTAGGTCCCATTTTTACTTTTTAATTGGATAATTACTAAAAGAAAGGTAACAAAACAATTTTTCTTTCATATTTTAGGCCTTTATACACAACATATATTTTTTGTAGATTTTTTAAAAAAGTATTTCAGTGTATTATTTACAATTTTAAAAAAAAGTGCAAATAGGACCAAGGTACACCATGGCTAGTGTACCTTGGACCAGCTATTTCTAGATTTAAAAAATCTAACCGAATAGTTTGAACATAAGCATTTATTGGTATTTTAGCTACAGAAAAATGTTAATGAGCACTCTTACTTAATGAGGTCTTAGATTAGACCCAATATAAAATTATTACAGCAACAGTTTCATTCCTATGAGTAGGCTTAACCAACATTGTAATTAGACAAGTCAATTCCAAATGTTAATTTCCGAAGCTGCCTTTCAGATCCTCCAGTCAACATGGGATGTGGTAACTTCCACATTACATCACATTTTTCCACAACGTAAGTGGTAGACCATTTAGTGGTCATGCACCAAGGTACAGCACTTGGGCATGGTCCAAGGTACACCACTTGACCATTTCATGGAAAATGGCTGACTACTAAATTGAGGTTAGACTTAACATAATTTCTAACACATGTTATTATAGCTAAAACTGTGCTTTATAAGTTAGGCATTTTAGTATAAAGTAATTTATGTATGTTTAGGAACTATTAACACAAAATTCAACAGGAAAAAAATTACTTTTGATGGGTCAGTTTCCTTTTTCAGGATTCATTCATTCAAATGAGCACCTTGACAAATAAGTTCAGGTACACTGGGACCTCTGGTGGCAAGTGTACAAAATACATATAACATTTTCTATACATCTATACAGATGGCACTAAAATCGGAATAGGTTCAAGGTACACCACCTTCCCCTACATTATAGTACTTAATGTTCAAAACAATACTCATTGCAATTTAAATGTTGTCACCATGTTTAAAATTGCCACTTAATATTATTTGTCTAACAGTACGCAAACAAATATTAGATTTATTTTTCATAAAACATAAGCATATAATTTTAAATGAGAACATTTTCTGGTCATGATTTTTCAATGATATGAAAAAAACAACTTATATTTTTACAATTGATCAATATTTGTTATAAGAAGAAATATATACAGTGAAGTCTCGATATCTCGAAAAAATATTTTTCCCCTTGAAATTTCGTATTTCTCTAATGTTAATTTCAATTCCTATCTCGAAGTGTTTTCGCTCAAAACCTTGATATGTCGAATTTTTTTCGAAGCGAAAAATATTTTTTTCCCTTGAAAATCGCTGTTTAGTTACATTGTGACCTTCATGAAGATCTCACGTAGGGGATGCTTCCCAGAATTTGCTGCAAAAGGGACAATACCACTCCCTTTACACCCAAATGGATATTCAAGGTTGCATAGTATCGGCTGGATCCGATGAGTGTCATTCTCACCAATACGTTACGCAATCCTATTAGTTGTTGTGTTTATGTAACAGGTTCAACAAACTTGACTACACGTGTTAAATCAGTCTGCGAAAAACGTTTGTGAGGTGTAGTTGCAATTAAAAAGTGTGTGAATTGCCAGTTCGAGTTGCAAAAATGGAAGGTGGTGCCATGGAGTCGAAAAAAGTAAGTGTTAAACGAAAGTTGAATGTGTTGACAGTAAAGAAAAAGTTCGAGATTTTCGAAGCTGTTGATAAAGGCGGGAAGAAAGGAAAAATCGCCAAAGATTTTAAAATTCCAGCATCGACTTTATCTACATTACTAAAGGACAGAGAGAAAATTAAAAGATTTTTGACCTGAAAAAAGGATCTTACTAAAGGACAGAGAGAAAATTAAAAGATTTTTGACCTGAAAAAAGGATCTATGAAGAAGATTCGAATTGAGATCCTGAATTAGAGGAATGCTTCATAAAATGGATTAAACAATGCAGAGATTGTAATTTACTATTGGAGGCAATGAGTTGAAAGAAAAAGCGGAACAATTTGCACAGAAACTGGGTTACCAAGACTTCAAAAGCAGCAATGGATGGCTGAAAATCTTTAAAAACCGTCATAACATTGTTTTTAGAAAATTGTGTGCCGAAAGCCAATCAGTGAGTGATGAGCTTTATTCGGAATGGATAAAAACTCTTCCTGATCTTCTACAAGACTATTCAGTGCTGATGAGACTGGGCTTTTCTTCAAAGCATTTCTAGACAAAACTACAGTTTTCCAAGGAGAAACCTTCCATGGAGGAAAACAAAGTTAAGAGCAAGTAACGTTACTTTTAGCTACTAACATTGAGTAGGACTAAGAAGCTTACTCCATTGATGATTGGAAAATCTAGAAACCCAATGTGCATTAAAGGAATTAAGTCATTTCCACTTCATTATAAAGCAAATAAAAAAGCTTGGATGACGAGTGAATTTTTCAGAGTGGTTAAAACAAATAAACAAGAAAATGTGTAAAGAGAAGAGGAAAATTGTTTTATTCATTGATAACTGCACAGCTCACAGCCTTATCCCTGAAACGAACGCAGTATAGGTGGTTTTCCTCCCAACTAACACGACTTCCAAGCTGCAACCTCTAGATCAGGGGATAATAAGTTTTAAAGTTTTTTTACAGAAAGGAACTTGTAAAGAAGGTTGTGGATTCAATTGATAAAAAACAGAAAATGAAACCGTTTAATATGCTTGAATCTATGAGGATGGCAGACAGAGACTGGATGAACGTTACACAAAAGAAAATCAAAAACTGTTTTGAAAAAGTTTGTTTTTCTAGTGTGGAAACTGAATCAGATGAGGAGTAGGAACTTCACATAGAAACACACCAGTGTGAAGAATGGGAGAAGGTTTCAAAAATCCTCAACCTTTCTAAAACGCCAACGTTTGAAAAATTTACGGAGTTCGACTCGGAGGTTCAAGTGTGTGGACTGTGGACTGATGATGAGATCTTTTCTTAAACAGTTTCTTCGCCTTCGAGTGATGAGGAGGAGGTGGATATTCCAGCAGACACCAACATTACTGCAGGTCAGGCTAAAAATGCTGTTCACATCATGTTCAGGAAACGTGGAAAAAGAGGATTTCGCAGCTATTTTTTGGATTGAAAACTTAGTAGAAAAGTAATTTGAAAAGAGGTGTCGCCAGGTCAATATGCTGGACTTTTGAAAGAAATTCTAAGTAGTAGTAATTAATTACAAATACATTCTGTTTTAAAAATTTTATACTTCTATGTAAATTAATATCACTGCTATGAATTAATATGGAAATTATTGCTGTCTTCAGACATTTAGCTCTATCTGGCTAAAATATTTTACAATATATTCCTTACCTTGTAATTATGTGTAATTTTTAATGCTTGGGAGGGTAACCTCGTTATCTCGAAAACTCGCTATCTCGAATTTTTTTCCGGGTCCCTTCGATTTCGAGAGTTTACTGTACCTACTATTTATTATGATAATTTTATTTCAAAAGCAAGATAAATAAAATAGTATAGTTTCTATATGCTGACCATTTTATAATGATACTATTATTAATATTTTCTTTTTTTAACACAAACTTTCATAGTAAAAAAAAAAAATAATACTAAGGAAACAGTTCAGTATTGGGAGAAATACTTATTTTCTCATTGCTTCGTTCAGTTATTGCTATTGGTGATTTTCTTTATATTTACTTATATAAAATCCATACATGCCAACCTTCTGGTTCTCAGTTACCTGCGGTTTTATCAAGAATTTCGAACTTCTGAATTAAGATTAAAATTTCTCTGAGCGAGTTCTCCCATTTCCTTAATTGTTTTAGTTGTATTCCTTGACGCATACTTGATCAGACTTTTTCCCCAACATTTCATGCTTTTGAAAAAATGTCATAATTGTTCTAATTCTTCTTATAAAACTGATATATATATTTCTTGTATTATTTCTTCAGATAAGATATTTTTCTTAGAATAGATTTTTGTTTGCCAAATATGATGAAATATATAAATGATCAGGTCAAAATTTTGACTAAATCTCGTTATTAGTGCCTTGTAGATCTATATCTCATTAGACCTTCACCATATGGACAGCCACCTTTCATTGTTGGCATGTATATAATCTTGAAGAATTTGACAAAAGCACTTCATGTCATGATCTTTGTTAATGCATAATTGTGACCCTAAGTTATGATATATGAATAAAATTTTCAGTACTTTTCGTTAACTGGGCGAAGCGAAATATTATTAATTAATGAATAGCATTGAACAAAAGTCGATTGAGTGCAAATGTATGTGTAACATTAAACTTCGATCAAGTAAGCCAGGCATAAATGTGTAAAATTTGGCAAATTCTACATTATTTGGCGATTTTAAACTGCTTGACTATGGGAAGAGTACCAAATTTTCATATTACTGTTTTTTGCTTTATGTTGATTGCTCTCTAATGTAAATTGTACATGTAAGCATTATGATACTTTTTTTTAGTAATAGTATAAATTTGCTCTTTTGTTAGTTAACATGCTAATTTAAGAAGGTATCTATCTAAGTAATTTTCAAAAGAAAAGAGAAAGAAATCATTTTAATTTTCATTTCCATTTAATTGTGAGAGAAAAAAAAAAATTAAAAATTCAATACTATTCATTATTAATGGCTCGAAAAAAATTATCAATAGAATATCAGTGCAAACTTCGTATATTATGGAATCTTCTTGTTAATAGAGATTCAATAATTTTTACTGAAAAATAAAGGTGCATGAAATAATTGTTGCTAACAGTTTCTTCAAATGTCCGTTTAATTTATTGCTGCTTATACTGTTTTTCTGATAGAAATGTAACAATTTTTTAACAGGCCAGTGTCAAGTACAACTCAGAACTTGCATCTAGTAAGTTCAAAGTAAGTAAGAATTTTCAATTCAGGAGATATTGTTTTAATGCATGCTTTATTCTCTTCATTTTTTTTATATGTGGTAAATATTTGTAAATAAAATTTCATAATTATAAATACGTTAATTTTGTCCTTATTTTTTTGGCTGCCAAATACAAGGTACAGAGAGCTAAATCCCATAAGTACCAGAAGCAAATTCATTAATATTGGTTCTATCTGTGACAATTCTATTTCTCCTTTAAAGATAATTTATCATCTATCAATCGGTACTTAATAGCAGGCTTTGAATGTCAGGTATCTGAACTGTAAATTAGCTCTCAGCAACAGGTATGAGCAACACAACTACAAGCCTGTATTTCTTTCCCTCCCTCAAAACACAAATAGGAAAATACTATTTTTTTTCTTCTCTCCCATATGTAAAAATCACTCCCCAATTTTATGCTGTAACAATTGTGTGAATAATATAAATGAATGCTTTTTTATTTCACTTGCTTACTTGAAATTTCTTTGTTAGAAGATGCAGTCTTAGTGCAGATTAACCCTTTCCTCTCTTTCAATCACTGGATGAGTTTCACATTGTTCCGTTTTCTCACGCTCATTATATTTCCAGGAAGCTGGAGTGTTTTAAATTAATACACCAAAAGATTAAAAACAATACATTTCTTATAACAGAAAAAATTTTATTTCTTATTTTACATACCAGATGGTAGTAACAGACTATTTATAATGTAATTGGAGATAGTTATCATCTTGATTGTTGGTTTTTTCTGAAAAATTAAATTTTTCTTAATTTCAAGCTAAGTAAAATTCAAAAATTAAAAATGAATACGCTTATTGTTCGCCTTGTTTTATACAATTTTCTTGGATTAATATATATATAGGCACTTTTTTTACTGTTTTCTTGAAAATTAACCGATGCGTCCCAGTGGCAGAATGCTTTTCAATAGTCTGCAGTTCTTAAAAAATAGATCACGGAATGATGGCGACTATAAATATTTGCTTTCTTTTTTTTGAAATATTTATCAACTTACAACTATTAAAATCGACAAACATGGTAAAACCATATAATATCTTATTATTGTATGAATTAATAATCAAAAACATGTAAAGAAGATTAATCTTTTCTTTGGGCAGATAATTAACAATAATATCAAGTTGTTTCAGTAATGTAAATATACTATGGCCTATGCGAAAATTACTATTGGTACTTTTCGTTTAAACAGCACTTGGTGTCTTTCTATTTTGGTGAATTTTCAAAACAATACATCACTAAGCTCATATAAATGATATTCTTCAATATGTTGAATTTAAAAATTTATGCCTCATTTATTGATAAAAAGAATTAAGTATGTAAAAATATAACTTTCTGGTATGTTTTTAATTTAAATGCAATAAATAGTGCTTTCTGAAACAAAACTTTAAACAGTAGCACATTTATCCTGATATGATTTTAATGGTTTGTAATGCCTGACTGATAAATTGTTCTGCAATTATGCATATATAAGATTTCATATTATCATTGTTTATTATTTAAACAAGGAAGAACAGAGCTGTTTCACTAAAATTCTTGATACAACTTTTGATTTTATGGGCATTTGCATGTGGAGATACATTTGAAGGGTATTAACATGATATTAAATTCCATATTTCTTAACTAATCTTAGAGCGTTTAAAATTGATTTTGGCTTGAACTCTCGTCTTTATCATTCAGAATTTGTTCTTTTAGCTCCCATTTAAAAAATGTGAGATTGATTTACGGCAGTAGAGATCGTCGGAACTTGGGAGGTTATTTAAATGCTGGTAAATAATGCCTTTAAGTTTTTTAAGTAATAATGTACTTGCTCATGAAATCAAAAGAAATCTTGATTTTTTATCTATCACCTTAATATCTCAAAAGTAAGAACCGCGTGTTATTTTTTCCAGAAACCAAAGGCTCCGGTGCCAGAAATGTATAGGAATGAAAGCGAAAAAACATCGGTATGACCAATACCCGATATGGTATTTAGCGTACTTCAAAGTCAAATCGCCAGTCAGTAAGGTCTAGGGAAAGCCCTTCAGCATAAGGGAAGAAAGAGAGGGGTGGCGATGATTGTGCGGTGAGGAAGGTTACATGTTTAGCATATTGAGTTTATAAAGAATTGCTAGTACTTTAGAAAGGTATGATTAATAACTTTGATATTTTCATGATGGGATTTATTTTATGAGCACATGACCGTGATTACAAAATGATCTGCAGACACTGTCCAAAATCTGCTGACGCTTAGCGTCCGCGATGTTTCTGCCACTGGAAATTTCGATCGTTAAAATTAAAAATGTATTTTCATGAAAAACAAAAATTTATTATAATTTCTTTCTTCTTCTTCTTTTCATTCACAATATTTCAAATTGGATTTAGTGGCATTATCATGAATTATTTATTACCAGTCATTTAGTCGAGCAATCATTTATTTTTTAAAGTTCAGGCATGGCTTTGGCAGAAGCGGATTAAAACAATCCTATTTCTTATACTGGAGACTTTTATTTCTTATTTTACATGCCAGATGGCAGTAACAGACTATTTATATTAATTAGATAGTGGGTGATACAATAACCCTGATTATTGTGGTTTTTCTGAAAAATTAAATTTTCTTAATTTCAAGCTAAAAATAATTTTCCAAAAATTAAAATGAATACATATATTGTTCTTACATTACTTATACAATTTTTGAATATAAAAAAAATAGGCACTTTTTTACAGTTTTCTTGAAAATTATGCAATCGTTAAAGGGTTTCAGAGGTTTCACATTATGGATTGCATTTTTAGATTATCTTACATAGTGCACAGTATAGTTACCACATTAATAATCAGGATATTGTCTCTAAATTCAAGTTGGGCACGTGGCCAGAAATCCTGCTATGGCATACCATGTACTTTCAGTTGTTATAAACTTCCACTCTCCCACATGTGATTCGCATAAAATTCTGTATTATCTATTCCTAGATCTTTATTGGAATTATTATTTAAAATATATTCTATAAACTGATGTGTTTCAGACCGATTCTTTTTGATTATATAAAGACTGCAAGTAAAGGTAATTGTCAAGTATGGTTTTAAAATTGTTTATTTTTCCCTCCAATTATAATGATGGTAATTGAACATTGGAAATTTCAAATTCATATGTTGATTTGTGTTGGAGTTGTTTTATGCTTGAGTTTTCAGTGTTCTTGAAATCATCTTGTTAGTAAGAGATTTGTAATGCTAAAACATATATTTTAGAATATAATAAAATATCATATTTTGAAATCTAATTGTAATGTAATAAAAATTAAAATAATCCTAGGATATAAAATTAGAACTATTTCCCTGGATAAATAATAGCTCAAGGTTGGACATTATGGAGACATTCTGTGCTTTTTAATTCTTTGACAATCATTTGCAAAAATTGAGAGTTAACTCTTTTTTTTTCTTTCTCTTGTCGATTTTTTAAGACATTAATGTAATTTATGTAGTGATTAATGATCTGGTAAGATTTCTTATCTTTAGTACTTTTATGCTTGTGATAGATGTTATAAGCAGGCTATTCAATTTTGCAGTCCTGAAAACAACTGATTAATCCACCTTATTTTGAGTTAAAAAGCAAGGGTGATAGGTGCATGGGACTACGTATTGCAGTACCACAACTTTTCCTTTGTGTAAATTGTTTTATTTTGCATTTAATATTTAAATCTATATAATCTAATAGATTGGTACACATTAAAGCAATTTAAATCATTCAAATAAGCCACTAGGAAAAACTGGGGCAGAAAATAAGTCCCCGCATAATTAAATTTTTCTCTACCCGAAGATGATGTGCAAGGAAAACAACTTAAAGTAAAAGAACTGAGGATCGTTCCAGCATGTCCGACTGTGCGCATAGTAGTACAGGGCACAAGGCTCCCTTCTCTCCTACTGTTTTTTTTAAGCTCAGAGAACTAATGAGTACGCTAACACCAGTTAAGATAACAATTTCAAACATTTTGCGCAGCAAAAAAAAAAAAAAAAATGCGAGCTAAACTTTGGAAGATAGTAAGAAAATGAAGGAAAATTAATGATAAAAAAGAATTTAATTGAAAAAAGTTTTGCATGGCGAATCTAGAATTGAATGAAGCTTTTAGCAAATCCAATAGGTTTTTAGAATAATTTTAGTTATGATTGGGCATTAGAATTAAATTCTTCCAACTTCAAGATAAAGCAGACTGGCCTATAGCATCGCTGGAATGGGAAAAGTATAAATAAGCTGTTGACAGCAATATGGCATGTATTATGGCGATCATTGGATGAGCAGCCAGCGGTTTCTTTCCTGTAGTTTCCAGTGTCGTAATGGCATTGTATATCCATAAATCGTAGGAAGAGAGGGTGTATATAAGTAACGGTATTCTTTTCTTCATTTGTCTACCTCCTGTGTGAGAGTGTACACATGTGTGCTTTTAGCGGTAATTGTGAGAGTTCACATGTTTTTCATCTGTATATACATCAATGATGTGTCTTCATAATGTTTGTTGTCTTCGAAAGTCTTCCCTCCTTTAAGATTCCATTGGCCGTATTAATGGCTCTTTGCTAAACCTTTAATGAATCATTTGAGCGAGTCAAAAGAGACCATCATAAATGGTGATAAATACATTTGAAACTTTCATAATCATATGTACTTTCAAATTCAGTTTAACAAATTCTAGGGTTTAAATTTAAAACTACTTATTTGTTAAAATAACGTCTATTAGAAGAAAAATGTATAAGTTTATTCATTAATTCTATAAAACTACTCAAGAATTGAAAAAAGACATAAATGTATAAGTAGCGCAATATGCATTATGATGTACGGGATAAGTTACAGCAGGCTTCCCAGATTACATAACATGATGCCACCACTGGTTAAAAAATATGTTTTCATTGTATTTTTTCCTGTTGCTTGTGTGTATGTTTGACTTTTAAACCTCATCTCTTGCTTAAACTGAATTTTTTTCTTTTAAATGAACTTCATGGTATATCGACATAAATTTTCGATCCAGGTTTGAAACCCGAATTTCAAAGATCTCCATATATGTGGGCCTTGTGCATATTAAATTTGATATTGAGTTTCAAAACATCCACATGCTTGTGTGTTAAAATTTGAGGGAGAGGGGGGTGCCAATTCAGATGTTGTCCTCATCATATGAGTCCACAGTACAAAATTTCCAAAACCATGGTCAAGGATAATCCTTTTATTGCTTCTAAATGGGACATTAATCTGACTAAATTCTGAACATTTTTCATTAGCCTTAACTGTTTCAGATGTAAAGTGATTTGCTGCAAGATGTCACACTAATTATTTCAATGTCCAGAAAATGTTCAATTGATCTTAGGGTAGAATTTGATAATCTGGACTGTTATTGTGTTTTAAAAAATATACCCTCTGGTGTTAAAATTTCTTGTGGACCAAGAGCCATATGTAGAAAATAAAATAAATTAAAAGTAAAATTGGTATTTTTTTAAAGATGTTGCAACTTCATGTGTAGTTAAGTCTTTAGGTACACTTGAGAGACTATTATATCTTTTATTCTGTCATAAAGGTAATCTCCATATATATATTATTTGATTAAACATATTAAAATTATTAAAAATTCTTAATTTTATGTTTGGGAAAATTCATATAATTTAATAAGTTTCCTTATCTTTTTAGACATTAGTCCTAAAAAGCTTCATCCAAATCAAACCTGCGAAAACTATCTTCATCTAGTTCATTTCAAGAATTTCAAGATATAAATATTATAGTGCCTGGGATATTGCGGGCCGATGAATTTTGCCTTACTGAGTAATAAATTTATTTTTTAAATGTCAT
>BGPR01021319.1:0-18596 GCA_013235015.1 Araneus ventricosus
TTGCAGTCTTTTATTAAGATAGAAAGCCGAGGGAAATAGTGATGCAATTTTTTCCAGAGTATTCTGTACAACCTTTAATAAAAATTTAAAAAAATTAAATAATAAAAAATAAAAATTAAATTC
This sequence comes from Araneus ventricosus, assembly GCA_013235015.1. Taxonomy (NCBI): domain Eukaryota; kingdom Metazoa; phylum Arthropoda; class Arachnida; order Araneae; family Araneidae; genus Araneus; species Araneus ventricosus. The sequence continues at coordinate 124 of BGPR01021319.1, forward strand.
CTTCTTTTTATATGGCTAGGGTTTATTGACATGGCATTTCTTATAAAAAGTAGAGTTGTTATATTTTAAAATGCAATAGGCTCTCTTTAAATGTTTTCAGCATACATTAGGAGGAAGGAATGTGGCAACATGCCTATCTCATGTCGGGTGGTGGTGGGACTCATTCGCAAATATACAGGTTTTAATTCACTCGACACGTTATTGGATTATTTGACTTTTCATTATTTTCTCTTTTACATTCAATATGAAATTATAAATAACATAGCATACCCAGTAAAGAATCAATTCATACCCATGAAACGTAGGCGGTTATTTCATGTTCAAATTCAGAATGTGAAATCTTGGCCTACAGATTCCGCTAAAATGTTGATCAGAGAAAATATGAAGGCAAAATGTTGTAGTATATACCTTGGCTTAAAACAATGAAAGAGAAACACACAATTAAATATTTGTTTAAACAATGAAAACGATTTGGATTGCGTTGCAACAATGAAAAGTATTGTTGTTTTACAAGGAATGAATGTAGAGTTACCTGACTCCAATATATTATTATATCATCCTACCATAAACACATTACAAAACGTTAAACTCTAACGCTTGCTAAAATAAAAGATAACGCAATAAAAGAAACTATAAGAAAGGTTTTAAGCAATTTATTTCACAAAACACAACAATATATACAAATGTTTTGTATTTTTAGCTGTTGTAAAAATATTTTTGTGCTGTAATATTATTATTAGAAGTGATTAAGTTAAAACGCCAAAATTACTCTTAATTTTTAATTAATTAAAATTTCGAAAAAAGCGCTCCGAGTAGCGCATTCCCACCCTCCAATGTATGTTTGTGCGAAATTTCTCAGCTCTAGGCCAGCGGTCTATCCTGTACAGCAGAACACACACAGACGCACACATAATCTCTCTTTCATTATTAGAAGAGATAAAAATTCATCTATGTTAGACACATTATAATTTTGTCAAGGAAATTCTTTTCTGAAATAAAGCCCAGAGTTTTCATTTGGTAACCAGCTGTTTTTTTAGCCAAAAACAATATGTAAAACAAAATAGGATTTTTAAAATTATTTTTTCCATGTTTTTTATTCAAGTAATGCAAGTCAGAAAACATTTGAAAATCAATTTGTTTAAAATTTGTCCTTTTAAGGGTTAAGGTGAAAAGATTGCTCTTGAATCAGTAATTGTCTTTCAACTGCTCTCTGAAGCACGGGTAGTATTTAATGCTATTCGGAAATAATTTCTCTGCTTTTATTGTTTGAAACTGACATGGGCGCATAAGACATTTTCTCATTTCGTATCGAGAGAGAGGCTGTTTTCTATTAAAAGTATGTCTTCTTACTATACGCTCGCTTTCAAAAAACTAAAAGTAGAATAATTTTGGGCATGAGTTCGGTGCTGTTGTGGCATAGCTACGAATGTCACTGTTAGAAAGGCACGAGACCAGGGTTCGTTTCCCGCTTCCGATGCAAAAGTTTCTTCTAATGCTGGGCATTCATCGCTGTTCAATTCCGAGACTTTTGGAACGCGGGAAGGGAAAACCTTTCGTCAGGGTGAGAAACCAATTAAAATTGGCTGAAAATGATTAGATGTTTGAAATTCCGTCTAGTTGGAACGGCCTGGATTACCTTTTGAGGATATCGCTGTGAGGGTAGCTGGAAAACAAAGGTTCTGCTCAGATTGGGACACCGCGATGAGGCTAGATCATGTTGTAAGTAAAATCGGAAATCCACAAGTGGGGGGAGGAGGAGATGGATGGGAGTAACTCGGGGAATTTGAACCTTCTAGCAAGGTGTATCAAAACAAACTTTGGAGCCTCCGTGAATGACTGACCTAATCTTTAGACTTTAATGTGTGGAAAAAATGTGGTCTTGGTACAAATGGCATAGCCTTTCCTTCTCGGTAATGCCCAGCTTGAGCTCTGTGATTGAGCTTCAGCAATTTCTCTGACGCAGCGATGTCATTCAATAGCCGTTGAACTTTTATGTGATTGAGAGAAATATTTTTTTAAATTCCAATATTGATGCATCTTTCAAATAGTGGTCGCTTCCCTGGAAGACAGAAGACATACTAGCCTCCTTTATAGGATGTCAATAATATATCTTGTTAATTTACAACGGGTTTAAGAAAAGCAAGGAACAGCATTTTTGAGAGCGATCTAGAGTGTTTTATATCATAGTTGCCAGCATTTCTGTTTGAAAGAGCAATACACCACCCATTTTATATATCTATTTACAGATGTAAAAGGGTGGAATTTAAATTTTATAATAATTTTCAATAACTTTCGTAAGTTTCATTCAAATTTAAATTTCAATAAGTTTCATTCAAATTTAAATTTCAATAAGTTTCATTCAAATTTAACTACGGTAAAATCAACTGTTATGAAGTAACTTTTTAATTATCATTGTTTGTCCTTCATTTTCTTAATTATTTTCGAATTTCATGTTCGTGAAAATTTTTTTAGAGTGGAAAAACATTTAAAATTCCTCTTCGAACATCTCTTCGTAATGTACTTTTCAACAGTACTTTATAAAGTTTTTTAAAATATGACAGGGAAACTGCGCTATGTAACTGCCCTTACCCAGTTTTAGAGCGCAGATATAAATAGATTCTGGACGGAATTACAGTATATTCGAAAAGAGTTCTCCCCGTCTGCTCTGAGAGGTATAATCTTAGGACAGTGAAAAAATATTGGGCTAGGAACTTTTCTGCATCACTTTTTCCTTGATTTTCACATGAAGATTGAAAATGTGCAAAGGAAAATTGCGTTCGATTGTTGATAAATTTAACTATCAAATGCAAAATAAAATAAATTAGTGATTAAATTTATTCAACGAAAAATGATGGATATGATGCAGTTTTACAGAGGCTATGGTCGAACCGCCTCTAGTCAATATTCTGACTTGTTGTTTCACTATTTTCTTATGATGAGTCAAGGAGAATATTTTTCTTGTAAAATGTTGTGTTTTATAGCTTAGCTATCAATGTCTCTACTTGCAGTGCATTTTTTCATCCCATACAGAGTCCTCATTCAAATACTGGTCGTTTTCCGGGGCTGAAGGAGAGAGAATGGACTCCATTATTAGTGTTCAATAACCTTTGTTGTCGATTTTATCTGCCTCTTAAAAAATCCATGGGGGAATATTTTTGCCTGTGGGCTCGTGCGTTGTACTACTTAGCAGCCATTGTTCCTGCTTGATGCCCGAAGGACATGCCCCCTTTCCTTCTAATAATGGTGGAATTACTCCAAATCTCTGTGATAGCCTTTCTGTTTTCTCTAAAGCGTAGATACTCTGTAATTGTAAATATAAAGGAATTCTATGTTGAGTTATCTGATATTGCTTTTAGTTCATGTGAGACAGAATCTCGATCAAATAATTGTCATTTCCTTTACCTCGAGAGAGAGAATGGCCTCCTTTGTTATAGCTCTTTATATCAGAGACACTGAGAATATTTCTGCTTGTAAGACCTTTATTGTTTACGATAACTTCCAGTGCCTTTGATAGTTGCTCGTGAGACATAGGTTAGTTTACTGCTAATAATTAGAAAATTACTTGCGAAATCTGTGATAACTTCAGTTCAAATTATCTGGAGCTGCTGCATTTTGTATCGCGCAAATATCTGTGTCTTGGGCACCTGGTGGCTTTCTGGGTACGTGTATAGGGGAGACTTGATCCCTAGATCTAAAACCAGAGAAAACATGCAATTAAGTCTCTGAAACTGGCAACACTAATAAAGTGATTCCTTATCAACAGATCTGACAACAGAATTTCATTCAGCCATTTTTATTTTTGTTGTAAGAAAGGAATCTATGATTTCTTATAGTCAAACTTCTTTTGGAGTAGGTAGTTTATGTTTCTTATTTTTTTGCTAAATATAACTAAATTACTTAGGTTTATTGATATAATATACTAACATTCCTTACTGCTTAAATTTTATTTACATCCAATGCACTTTCTTTACTTTTGATTTAACAATTCTTTTTCCAACACATGCTTATTAGGGACACTTGATCCCCATTATATGGGGAGACTTGATCCTGGGATCAAGTGTCCCCAAAGTTAAGTTAAATTAATATTAACAATTTTATTCCCTCCCCCCCCACTGGCCATTGTGATTTTCAAGTCACATTTAGAAAACATCAATATTATTTAGAATATGGTTACCTTGATTTTGGATGGTTGACAAAGGTAGAAAGTTAATATGTGGCTGCACATGATTGTTAGCAAGTACATGGCGACGGTTTCACGGAAAGAGAAAATTAGTCATTTCGTAGGAAAAATTGAAAAGAAGATTTCATCATCTGAATGCGAAATAAATTTTCTAAGAAAAAGAGGATTTCATTCCAACCAATTTATTTATCCAGAAATGGGGGCATTAGTGTTGTGGACAATGACAACATTGTCAAAAAAACTACATAAACCAGCCATGCTTGGTGGAACTCTTCGAACTGCAAGAATTTTAACATTTATTTCTGATTTTACAAGCTTTGAAAATGTCATTTGATCATTAATTTCAGCGATAACAATCATTCATATGGGAAATAGTGATTTTCAATAATGTAGAATTTTCTAAATGTGTTTTTCTCCCTTTTTTACATGTTAGTAAACAATAAATTTGATTTCCGACTACTTAATTTGAATCATTTCAATTCATCTGTTTCAAGAATCAAGTCTCCTTGGAATTGGGGAGTCTTGATCCCTTTTCTAATTGTTGGAAAACAATTTATTTTTATTTTAAAAATGGTTTTTCAAAAATAAAAAAATACTACAACAAAAAAGACAAATAAGCCTTTAATAATTACTGAAAATATATTTTTTTAAATTTTGTTCTTTCCAAAATAAAAATTAAAAAATTAAAAAGGGATCAAGTCTCCCCTAGCTTGTTCTCGGCCTTAGCCCCCTTCCCTCTACAAACCACCAGTACATTCAATGTCCGGAAGTCTCTATCATATTGATACACTGTTTTTATGACTAGAACCATAAAATATGCTTTTGGTTCATATTACGCGCGATGTGTAGTACAGTGGTTTAAGTCTTTGCATTCTACTCTAGAGATATAGGTTCGAATCGTGCTAATGATGAGACAATCAGTTATGAATGTTGTGATTACCTGATCTCGTTTATCTGAAGCACCAACCTTTTGCAATTCGCCACATATAGGAGTTTCCCATTGAATTGTTTTTTCAGAGAAGACATTTCTTTGCAAATTTTATTTGGTCTTCAATAGCGATTTCGTGGAAGAATTTTGTCCTTTCGTTGTTATAGATTTGTATAGTTGAATTTGGCACATATCCTGGATGGATATATAAATTATATTTCCCTTTAAATAATTGTAATATTTTAAAAATACTTACAGATTTGGTTAGCTCTTGACGAAAGGTACATATAGCAATAATCCATTTCATAAGGAAAGCAATATTGACATAGATTAACACAACTTAATGGGAGTAAAACCTCCAGTAAAACCGACCATTCTGGCGATGTTTGTAAGCCTTTTCGATTATAAAAAAATTCTGCTCTGGGAGGATAGGGTGCCTGCTGCTTCGGATCTCTCCCCGGCGACCTCTAAGGTCTTACAAGCTCTCGAGTAGGCGGGACGCCGTGGGATAGGATAGGATAATTATATTTTCCTTTTATTGTTAAAAAATTTTGCCAAATTATTTTCTATAAATCTCTGAAATTATTTCGCCGGAGCGCATTTTCCCCATTGGGAATTTTGTTTACTGTTCGGAAATTCGTTCCAGCATAATAAATGTGAAAACAGGTTACTTCAAACTTAATTTCAACCGCATTTTTTGAAAATCAACTGTATAGATATCATTTGAATATCGAAAGTTTCAGATATTGACGTGAAATATTTACCATATATCCACTCCTTTATAACACTTTCTTTAGTGAGATTACAGAAAATTCGCACACATTAAAACAAAGATCAAAGTATTTTTTAAACTTTAATTAAGAATTTAATTAAGATATCTTAACGTTCGATGAATCATATTATAGGTGTTTAAATAACCATAACTTTCTTGTTTAAACTGTTCTCTCAGATCAATAACCTTTTATTTAAATGCAAAAAACCGATGTTTCAACTTTCCCTCACCCCTTTATCGGTCCAATATCCAGAAACAATGATATAGTGGCTGGCCAACCAAACAACTCGGAACTTTTATTTTTTTGATTTGTTGTATCTTGTAAGAATATCGAACTATTTAACCACTTAGCTGAATAGTTTTCTTTGCTATCTAATAAGATGATCCTTCCTGTTTTGGAATGGGGCTGTCGTTTTCATTCATCTAAGAAGGCATAGGATACTTAAGATGTTTATGGATCCTACATATTTTTTGTGTCAAGTTATAAAGCTAATTAATGATTCAATTTTAGTTTATAAGACTAAAATTTCGATAATTCGATGCACGAGTATTCTCGGGTTGTTAAATTAAGCTGTTAAAGAGAGTTTCCTCGGCTGTTATGTTTTCCCGTGACCATGGTGACCATGATTTCATTTTTAGCCGTTGAGAATCTACAACCTTGTTATACTCCTTTTAGCCGTTTGAGTATGGCCGCACATTTAACGCTACAGAAGCCTGTATCCCTGCATCACCGTCGTCCTCAAAGGGTTAAACCTTGAATTGGCAATACATTTTTGCGTCTGTGCGTGTGAGTTCTGTAAGTATATTGGTATAGGTCACGGCTTAGAATGCGGGAGACCGCAGTTAGTATGGAGCTAATGATGAGAAAAATGCGTATAAATCCTAATTACTTTGGATTGTATTTCTGACGCACCGATATTTTGTAGTTTTTACCTTTCAACGATTTTGCTCAAACGCTCAGACAATATAGCATGGTGTGAATCTGACTCATGGATTTCATGAATGCTTTTAAACTTTTCGATTGAAAGGCAATGAAAGACGTGGAGAAATTTACTATTTAATCGGTGTACAAATTGAAGATTGGAGTGAAACATATAACATCTAATAACGAGTTTTCAGGACTTAACAGGACTTAATTTACACATTTCAAAGCCCTCAGTCAAAACATAATATGCGCCCCTTCTGAAGAAAAATTAATATACGATTATCAGTTTAATATACAATAGTTTATCTTTGAAACATTTAATCAATCAACCACTTAAAATTTTTAATTTCATATTGTACGACTTAGAAAATAACCTAACATTAGTTTCCACGAAAATGTTCTATCGAATTTCTTGAAATATTTACTAGAGTTTCTTGATTTTACGCTTTTTCTCGTGAATTGGTGAATAAGTTTAAAGGGTCTCGAAGTGGGCATATCTTATTAAACCTTTTTCAAAGCAAAGAAGTGCAAGGGCAAGGTACGATCAGGAGCACAGAAGACAAAAATTATATAATTCAATATATTTAATATAACGAATGTAAATTTAAAAATTTATACCATTATTTTATATGACCTTTTAAAAACAATATTTAAAAATTTATAAATATTCGGCTGTTATTTCTTTTGTTTATACTCCCCCTGAAGTAAAATTTAGAGATAACCGAATTTTTAAAAAATAAAGTCTGATCAAACACAGCTTATGAATTAAATCCAGGATAAATAAAAAACCCAAGAGATAAGACAAGTTCAGAACCCCACCAAGATAGACTTCAACTGATCCTACAGAAAAGGATCACATGGAGATAGACTCAGTGAGCGAAGAGGTCAAGCTGCAAGAAAACTGCACATGATGGCCCTATATTCTGTAAAATGATGGTGTAATAGTTTCTAGACTCATAAATCAATCTGTAGTGGTGCTTTATCATGCCTGAAGATTATAATATCCAGCACATTGTCCTTTCTGAAGTTGTGGAACGAGAAAACTTATGAGGGTAATGTGATCCTTTGCTTTACAACGATACGGATATGAAGTCCTGTATGAGCAATATTCTCAAAAGAGAATAATCGAATGCTGAAAACTGCTGTGAAGCCACACCAAACAACGAGGTTTGGTTAATGCAATAGGGTTTCCTGAATTGCACGGAGTTGTTCAGATGCCCAAAACTGTGAGTATTAACGGTTCCATTTTGTGAAAACGGGCTTGATCGCCCCTCAGAATTCTCTACGACCAAGAATCATTGATATCTATCCTCACAGCAATATTGAAATAAATATTAATTGTCAAACATAATCTTTCTGATCTAATTCATGCAGACGGATTATTTTGTATAGATAGAAATCGAGAACTTCACGTAAGATTTTTGATACCGTCGAAAGATTCAAGTCCAATTGTCACGCTACTCCACTTCCATTGTGAACACTAAATTATGCCAACCATATGTACATTACTACAAATACAAACTTATTGTTTCAGAAAAAAAATTTAATGGAATCCAAGTTCAGTTTAGATATTAACGTCCAATTTTGTAGCAACATGAGGGCTATTTTAGGACAGACCTCGCAATTATGAACTGCGGTCAGATGAGGAGGACGAGATCTAAGCCGGCACTCCCCTCTTCAAACTTCAGCGCTATACCAGCGGGAAGACGTTTAACCCGTTACATTTGATTTAGCGGACAAGAGCCCACATGGAAGGAAGCGGGTTTCGTGCCTAGAGCCCTCCGACTCCGAAGCCAACACCTCATCAATAGGCCACCGTGGCCCTTTCTCCTAAAGGAATCCAATGGTTAACGAGTAATTTTTTTTATCATTAACAAGAAATGATCCCGAAGTCCCGGGTTACAGGCAAGCCCGAAATTTCAAGAGGGTGCAAATAGTGGATGCTTTAGAGGATCGGGATTAAGTTTGTAACGAACTTCGTAAGTAATTTTCTCATTATAGGATTGGAAGAAACCAGGACTTCCTCATTACAAGAATAGACGAAGAATATAAAGCTATATAAGATATGCCTTTAGAAACAAAGTTAATTTTCCTGAATCCAAGTGGAGTAAGAAAGTATGCAGATTACAGATTTTCTGCTGGTTTTAAATGAAATCCTGGCCACTATCGGAATAGCAAAAATACGACATAACAAACGCTCTCCACGTAGAAGAAACTATGAAAAAAGCGTATTTTAATTCCATATTTTATTGTTGATTCGACACACATTGCTGATACGACTCATCGCTATACCTCTACTTCATGTTTTTACATCTGGTGTCTGTCTGTCAGAACAGATTCTCAAATCGAACCTTAGGGGTTGCCATAATTTCTACTGCTCTCATAAACAACTTGGTAGGAGTTTACCACAAAACTTAAAATACATAGGGTGTAAGAACTATGGGTATTTTTCCTGCAGGATTTGAACCTGTTTTCCTTGACACATAATAATTTAAATTGCAGTTTATTGCCAAGAACTATCCATGGAAGGCCAAATACTGTTTCCATGAAGATGTCCTTAAGAGAAATAAGTCAAAAGAAAACTTCTTATTGGAGCTAGTTGATAACCATGCAATTCACACGTATTTTTCTCATCATGAGCACGATACGAACCGAGGATTTCCACACTATGGGTGAGGACTTACACCACTATACTGCAGATCATACGAACTTCAATGCGAATATTGTTATTGCTCTAATATAAAGAATTGCTTATGAATACAGATACTCTCTAACTGGAAATCAAATAGTGGTTAGCATCGCCGCTGACGGCTCTAATGACACAAGAAACGCTCTCGATATAGCACAAGTTCTGCATTAGATACAAGACACAGCTAGCCCACAATATTAACCCTTTTGTGCTGGTATCCAATTTTGGATTCCATCCATATTGATTAATTAAAACTACTTAATTTGTTACTGTCTTTGAAATAATTCAAGAAATATTTTTTTTAAACTTTTTTGAAATTTCAAAGAGGAAGGAATTATTCAATTTTTCGCAACAAGAAACGAATATTTCTGATTTTTTTCACATCTGCTTGGAACATACGGTCTCATATTTACATAGGGAGTTAAAAAATTCAGAAATATTCGTTTTTAGTTGAGAAGAATTAACTATTTCCTTCCTTTTTGAAAGTTAGAAAAAATGAGATAGGTGGTGTTGAATGTTAAGCGACGACAACCGATTTAATCCTTCTCTAAAGTACCCAAACCAGATCTTTGACAAACTGCGATTAGAAGGAATAAGTTGAGGTTGCTTAGATCTTAAAATGAGCTTCTGAATCCTTTTTCACTTGCTGCCCTCTTCAGTCCAAACACATTTTCTCAACCTCAATTTTCAATAAAAATTCCCTTATATGACCGCAAATGTGTACTATACATACAAAAGAAAATAGAACATACAAGTAAGGCATTTATTAAATAAAATAATAGGGTTTCTAGAAAAGGACCATCGAATTTTAAATTGAACAGTAAGCAAACTGTGATAGTTATTTAATTATGCCTTCCATTAGATGAATGAGTGAAGTTTGGAGTTCTTGTTAGTGCACTTGCATTTTTTAGAACCAATCACAAAAGGTAGATGGCTCTGAATCATTTTCGAAATATTATTGAATCCTACTTCTCTGTGATTGAGACAGACGATTTACCAAGAATCCTCTTCAAACCAGTGAAAATGTCTCGTTCTTGGAGGAATACTTTGACAACAGGGTCATTGCAAAGAACTATGCAAAAGCCATGTTGGAGCTCAATCCATGCGATTTTTACTTGTTATGACACTTGAAGTATAAGTTGCACCGACAAATTTCTACGGCACTTGCTGAAATGAAACATATTGCGCTATGAATGATTTGAATTGACAACGTTATAGAACATCTCTCTAACTTTCATACTTCGCTTGCGACATGTTATGGTTGTTGCTACTGAAGATTTCAAGAACTGTGCCCTGAGATTTCTAGCAAATTTCTAAAGATTAATATATTTTCAGTCAGAATTTTTGACAAGTTTCAGAACAATTTGATGATGTCATTCTAACAGAATATATATTATCACAAAATATATAATATTTTCTATTTCTAATCAGTACACAAGAGATTTCTCGTTATATTATATCGGTATTGTAATATCGGTATCTGATTCCAGTGGGGACTCGGCCAACACAGCAGTCAGAGCTCATAGACAAACATCTTCTCAAGACCACCTTAGGGTGAAATTTGAGTATTTATTGGACAAATTGCATATTTAACTAATTTTATTATGCATCAAGAATAATATCACTGGTTTACATCTAACCTAAAAACATCAGAATAATTGATTTTCGTATTGCCATTTCTTTAATTATTATTTTTTGTTATTATTATATTATGTTTTGTAATGCGTATATTCGAGAAATTGTTCAGAAAAGTATAATGGAATTATTCTTTTGATATGTTTTGTTAATTTGTTCATACCCACAAATAGAGCCTTGTCTTTGGTGTTATAGCAACTAATAAGAAAGCATTTAGCTAAATTCTGTGTCTATTATCTTATATGCCAGATAAATTTAAAAAGATATTTTCGTTAACATTAATTTTCTTTTATTTAATGAAAAGTCTGTTCGATTTTTCAAAACATCTCTTCAATTCGCAAGACATTTAGTCTCTTTAGCAGCCTCGTCGTTTTACGATTTATTATATACACAGAGTAACAAATCTGCCTCCACATAACTCTACAGCATTTGTTCAACAAAAAATATCAGTCACAGATGAATGTGCAGGACTTTGGAACAATTTCGCGCACAATTTTCTCAACTCAAAACGCTTTATCAGAATCGTGTGCACTGACAATTTTCCTAAATTTGGTATCGGCAGTCAGGCGGACTGTGAATCTTCGTTCGGAAAGCAGAAAGACCGAAACGCTAGATGTTTTTATCAACACATGAGATATACGACCATTGTGACCTGGCAGTATCCATGTCCCTCCCTAAAATACAAGAGCTACTATTCTTGATGCAGAGTAAAATTAGTCAAATATTAGTCTGACCATTAAATACGCAAATTAAGCTGTAAGGTGGTCTACCCGAAGGTGGTGAGGACACACTTACTGTCTTCTGCTTTGTGTTTTCTCCATAAATAGCCTCCAGTATTTCATTCATTTCCGGATGTTTGTTTCCTGAGTTTCACCAATAATTTGATATTTGATCACTGTTCCAGCGCTTCATCAATCTCTATCGTCGACGAGAACAAGCAACAGGGTGCTATGACCCTTTCTTGAGCAGTACACACTTGCGACGATCTGAAGGCTACTGACGCTTCAGCGGGTACCCCGCCAACAGAGCTGGCAGAGTTTATGGGCAAACATCATCCCAAGACCACCTTAGGGTTTAGTTTGCGTATTTAATGGACAGATTAATATCTGACTAATTTTACTGCGCTTCAAACATAGTGGCTTTGGTTTGTATCATGCCTACAAATACCTATTCAAATAATTAATATTCGCATCGTCATTTCTTTAATAATTATTTTTGCTAATTATTGTTATTATATTATGTTTTCGTAATGCGTATATTCGAGAAATCATGCAGACCAATAGGTAAATGATGAGACTGGGAATTACTCGGGATAACCACGAATTCTGATTTTTTGTCCTGACCTGATCTTTTCCCTCCATAATTAATATAATTAGAGAATTTTCTTGCTACCTAAGAGGGAATTTTAAGCGAGCATTATAATTATGATTGAACACTTCTCCACAAATACTGACTTCTTATCATAAGTTTTCAAGTAACTACTGTTTGTAGTGGGCGTGAGAGCGGAGAAAATGATATCAAAACTTGAGAGATCTTTTTTTTTCATTTTGAACAGAAAAGTCGTTTACCACACCAACATTGAGGGCAATCGCGATTTAATTCCCTGTCCTTTATCTATTTTATTCGTTTGCTCCTTATTTTGTATATAGAAAATGTTTTTTGACTGTAGGCTTCTGCGTTGTGTAGCATACTTGTCAATGCATTCGATGCAGAGCGACGGACCCGAGCTCGTTTCCTGCTAATGCTGAGAAATTTACTCATGAGCTCTGTGATTGACTTTGCATTCTGTTTCTGAAGCAGGAGTGATGGTTTGGGATAAAACATGGACTTTGGCTCGTTGACATTATGCTAACTGTAAACATTTTGTCGGAGAAACTAATTTTATGTTTATGGTAATAACAAAATTTTTTGGTGTTTAAGGTCGACGTCAGAGAGAAAAGATAGATTATGGCTAATAGAGATTGGCTAATTGGCGATTAATGAGGGGATCTTCTTTTTTTTGGTTTCCTTACAGGTCACATCTTCAAGGTAACAATATTTGAACGTCCATAGATAATCTATGGTATTTATGTGGATGTCTAATCCACTAGCGGTATCGAAGAAACAAGATCTCTAATTCCACAGTAATAGCATCTATATTGACTTTTTGCCTCTCTTTTTTATACTCTGAAATCACTTATTTTATCATTATACTTGCCAGGCATGAAGATGTCCACCAAACATTTTGAAGATATTGCGCATCTTCAAATTAGCTTTTTTTCTGTATTCGGGAACGAGGCTTTTGTCCTTTTGAGCGGGTATTCTGCTGTATAGTGGTGTCAGTTCTCGCTTCGAATGTGGAAGCCTTGGTTTGTATCTTCCCTGTGATGAAATAGTTCGTATGACTTATATGATTACATGCTAGCATTTTTCTGAGGCACCAATATCTTTTAGTCCATACTACAAAACATTATAAGCAGAAGAGTTTTTATTTATTTTTTAGACGACACATTTTAAAGGAAACAGTATTTGGCCTTCCTCAGCTAGTCTGTGGTATTCAAGTGGATAGACAATCCGCTACAGGTATCGTAGAAACAAGATATCTAGTTCCATAGTAAAAGCATATGTTTCTTTTTTCTCTATATTCAGGAGCGAGACTTTTGCTTTTTTGAGCGGGTGTTCTCCGACATAGTGGTGCAAGCTCTCACCACGAATGTGAAAATATCGATTCGTATCGTGCTATTATTGAGAAAGGTGCATATGGCTTGTATGATTACAAGTCTGCGCTTTTCTGATTACCACCATTTTGTAGACCCCATACTATTCTATACGGGGGGGGAGGTATTTGTTTCACTTAAAGGAAACATCTTTTACAAACAGAATTTGGCTTTCCTAGGTTTGTGTGTGGTATTAAATAAGATGGTCATTCCATCGGCATTGAAGAAACAAAAGATCTAATCCCACAATAAAAGTAACTATGTTTCGTAGTTCCTGACTCTCCAGTCTTGTATTGTTTTTCTTGGTACGTGGAAAGCGTTTATTTTGTAGCTATACATAAAAAGTATGACGTTGAGAACCATTCCGTTTGAGTCCAGTATGGGCCTGTCATCTACATGCATTCTTCTTTTGACTTCAGTCAGGAGAAATGCTTCTGCCGTTTTGTAAGTTTGTTCTGCAGTATAGAAATGAAAGCCCACGCTTTTGTATGTGGGATACATCGGTTTGTGCCGTGCTAATGATGACAAAAATACTTCTATCTCTGAAGCATCTATACCTTGTGGTCTGTGCTATTATACACTGGAGGAGATTTTTCATTTGTTTTTTTAAAGAACACATTTTCGACAAATCAGTATTTGGTCTTTCATTACAAGTCTATTTATTCTATTAATGCTGCTTTTCATTCTATCAGTATCGAAGAAACAAAAGATCTAATTTCGCAGTAAAAGCATCTCTGTTTCATATTTGCCTACTTTTACTTACATGTTTATTTTTTTTACCTGAAAACAACGTTTATTTTGTGGTTATGCTTCTCAGGCATGATTGTGACTACCATTCCGTTTGAACCTAGTAGTATCATCTTCATACATTCGTGTTTTCTTTATTTTGATGAAAATTGCTTTTGACCTTTTGCGAGTGTGTTCTGCTGTATAGTGGTCTAAGCTCTTGCCTTGAATGTGGGATACCTCAGTCGGTATCGTGCGAATGATGAGAAAAATACATATCAGTTATATGGTTACCATCTGGCCGCTATCTGCAGCGCCATTTGTTTTTTTAAAAGGACATCTGCGAGTAAAGAGTATTTGACCTTCCATAGTGGTTTTTTGGTATTAAAACGTATATTCAATCTGTCAATATCGAAAAAACAGACATGAAATCCTACAGTAAAAGCATCCATGTTTCCTATTTTCTGACACTTGTGTCTTGTAAGCTCTGATTTTGCGTGAAAAGAGTTCATTATGTCTTGATGCTTGAAAGGCATGGTGGTGTCAACCATTCCGGTTGCAGCGGGTAAGGAATTGTCATCTTCACACACGTTTCTTTTCTCTACAGTAAGGAGAAATGCTTGTACCTCTAAACGCATATTTGTATAGCATTATCCTCTTAACGATTTTAGTCTACTTTTGTTGTGCGGTTGATCCAGTTCTGGTTTCATGCTAATCAGAGAACATGGAAACATTTATCTATGAAATGAGTTATTACTTTAATTCCCATCCTCAGAGACAATCTGTCTTTTTTTCTTATTTTTACTTTTTCATATACGAAGGGAAAGTATTGTAATCCTCATAAAATTCGAATTCGGGATTTTCACGAATATCCATATTATAGATTTCCGAGAGATCGAAAAACACATTTTTGAAATTATCTGTCTGTTTGTTTCAAAACATTATAACTCAAAAACGCATGTAACTAGGCAGATGAAATTTGGTATGTGATTTTTACACCAAATTTATTTATTTTCGTCAAATTTTTGTCGAGATCCTCAGACGAGAAGACTGTCCGTCTGTGTGTATATGAGCACCGACAGACTAAAACATAAATACCCATATGGATAAAATTTAGTGCATAGCTTTATCATCAGAATTGCAGATGTATATCAAATTTATGAGCAAATCTGTCAAAGGATTGACCCTCTTTTTGTCTGTTTATTCGCGATATGTGAACGCGTGAATGCGCAAAGATCTAGATAAAGGAAATTTGGTGCGTGGTCTCGTGACGATAATTTTATATCAGTGTCAAATTTTGGATCGAATCCAAGGAAGGAAGGCGTTCAAAAATGCTTATTCTGTTTTTTTTTTTGTTTTTTTTCATAATAAAACGAAGTATAAAACACTTCACATTTTCACTGTATACGAAAGTCGGAAGCAGAAGAGTTGTGAGGAAGTGGTACACTCCCGCTTGTGTTGTGACCTTTCCACCTTGCTGCGATTTCCGATTTCTAGGCAATAAAATTCTGAGTACTGGTGGCGTTCTCGGCTTTGCTCAAGGTGGAGTTAAAACGTGGTGATGACACTTTTTTATCGGGTATATAAGAAAGGCGAAACAACTCCTGCCGGTTAATGTGTAAAATGTAAAAGCTTTTGTTAATTATTTTCCGTCGAGAACATTTTCGTGGAAACTATTTTGGATCGGCATAATGAGTCTACAGTATTGTTCTATGATTCGGCTGTTTTTTCAGTTCAATTCACAGTTGGGGAGAATATAAATTTTTTATTTTCTCCATCTTTTGTGAAGATTCAGGAAAATATTTATTATTTCAGAATAAGAAAAAGATTCATGGATATTAATTTGCCTTATAAGTTATTTTTTAAAACTTCAGTTTCTTGTTATTGGTAAGGTACTGAATCTTGCCATGAATTTGGCTTTCAAAATGGGAGGGAGAAAGGAAAAAAAAAATCCCTTTTCGGCAAGCTTGAAGGCAAAGGTAGATTCCTTTACGTTAATGTTACAAAAGTCATGAAATATTACATATTGATCAATACAAACATAGCCAATGACTTTATTGTTTCTACACATTGCAATATTTACGCTGTGATTCTGTTTTCATGTCATTTAATTTTTTGCTATATCAAGGTTTTATCATTCCATTTTTCGTTCCAAAAAGTTATGATAGATTTATCGGTCAGCACATTGGTCAATTTTTTTATACCTCAACACATAATCATTCAACAGGTAGGAGTCATAAAGAAATAAACATCTCAGCAGTGCAAGTATCTCCTAGATAACATTAAGCCAGCCTATCTGAAACAGTAACAAGAAATTGACTCTTGGCACGAATGAAGAAAGACTCTAGTTTTAAAAATTAATTTATTTAATCTAGGTTGCAATATAATTGTGCGAACATTACTTTGTCATATGGTAAAATCACATGACATGGAAACACTTAAATACTACTAAAATGGGCTCATTTAGAGAACTCCCTGGTTACAGAGATTAAATTCTTAACATATAAGAGAATAAAATTATTAAACATTGTGTTTGGCAAATTTAATACGTGTTTTTAAAACATAGGATATAAATGCAGCCAATTTGAACAGTAAATTTAAATCTCCATCGACGGCTAAAACCAAATACTCAGGCAGAAAATCCCAAACAATTTTAAAATTAAGGAGATATTTTTCAATAGTGAAAAAGATAAAGGAAACTCTTATTTAAATATCTATCGTTTTTGGCTACTTTATATTGATTTTATTAAACAAATCATGGTCCCGCCATGTTTAGTTAAATATCAAATTAAAGTATTCTGTCAAAAAACCTATTATCAAATTCACTATTAAAATTATTTGATTAATTAAAATTAACTATTTACTTAATTAAAGTTAAAAATTAATTGTTACAAAACTTCACTAAAATCTTTTTCATGGCTCACACTATATGCCAGTAATATTTATCTTATAATTATCTAATAATTATATTAATTTAAATAAAAGTCACTGTGGCTATGTATGTATGTTCCACATCTCCTCCTAAACCACTGAACTGATTTCAATCAAACTTTTCAAACTTTTTATTTAAGAAAAGAGAAAGGTCACTTTCAACTTTTCAAAGCCTAAAAGATGCTTAAAATTTCACTTAATTAAAAATTAAGCAAGGCGTTTTTCCGCGATGTTTTTCATTTCCATAAATTTGTTTCTCTCAATTTAATATTTTTTTCAAAATTAATTTTCAACTGAATTCGTAACAATATTCTTGTTGATCAAAAATAATACGAAGAACTGTTTCCAGAAGGAAGAATGCTAAAAGAAAATTTTAAAAGTAGATGATTTAACAATTTATATCGGGACCAGCTATTGATTTATTTTCACGCTTTAAATTAATGAATGATTAAATAGTTAATTTAATTGTTTCAAAATTATCATTAAAATCTTTCGTTGACTTTAGTAATTGTTAACAAAATTTGAAGTACCTATATAACAAATAATAACGTATGAAGAAAACGGATGTTTTTAAAAATCGTCTGGTTCAATTGATATTCTCATTTTAATTGAAAGCGTTTTAGATCAGAAAAGAAATTTGTGTATTATAATATTTATACCATAGTAATTTTTACATTGAAAATATTAAACATGAAAGCATTTTAATCCGGATCAAAGCCAGGTATATCAATTAATAGTTATAATTAACAAAATTTAACAAAGATATTAACTATAAATTAATTAGTCATAAATTAATTATATATTATACCGTATAAAAAGTGAAAGTGAATGCGGTTGTTGGGAACTCATAACTTCTAAGTAATTCTTGCTGTCAAAAAACTTTCAATATAAAAGTAGCTTGTTATGATAAGGTGATAATTCCCCTAATTGAAATTTTCTTTTTACCTTCAATCTTAACGAAGCTATGGGGAAATGATAAATTGGGGGGGGG
>BGPR01021320.1:9493-26644 GCA_013235015.1 Araneus ventricosus
GAGAATTCGAAAACGGTAAAAGCAAAAACGGAAAAACCAAAAACGGAATTTCTGTGAAAAAACGGAGAATTCGAAAACGGTAAAAGTAAAAACGGAAAAACCAAAAACGGAATTTTCTGTAGAAAAACGGAGAAATGCTTTACTAAACGGAATATTGCCGGCAACACTGCTGCCGGTACTTTTTCCGTGATTTGACGGATATTTATTTACAGTGTAGATTTAACCCTTAAATGCCCAGTGTTGCCTTCAGAGCCGGCCCGAACAAAAGAGGGGCCTGGTGCAAAGTTGACTCGCGGGGCCTTGAAACAAATTTCTTACACCAAAATAATTTATGGCTTTTTGCTATTTAGTGCACTGTGCTATTTGGTATTGTTATGGCTAAAGGAATACATGCAAATGATAAATAATTAAATTATTTTTATAAGGTTAATATTACAATCACACAAAAAATCGTTAATAAATCAAATAACAAGCATAATTCCTTAACCACTTAACTGAATAGTTTTCTTTGCTATCTAATAAGATGACCCCTCCTGTTTTGGAATGGGGCTGTCGTTTTCATTCATCTAAGAAGGCATAGGATACTTAAGATGTTTATGGACCCTACATAAGTTCTGTGTCAAATTATAAAGCTAATTAATGATTCAATTTTAGTTTATAAGACTAAAATTTCGACAATTCGATGCACGAGTATTCTCGGGCTGTTAAGTTAAGCGGTTAATAAATGCATGTTTGGTATACTAGTTGTTAGATTAAGTTCAAAATATGAGTTTTTGTTTCATTTTTCTACATGTACGATAGCAAATTCGTTATATCATCACGATTTAGTTTTTTGGGTGAAAAGGAT
The DNA here is from genome assembly GCA_013235015.1 of Araneus ventricosus. Classification (NCBI taxonomy): domain Eukaryota; kingdom Metazoa; phylum Arthropoda; class Arachnida; order Araneae; family Araneidae; genus Araneus; species Araneus ventricosus. The sequence continues at coordinate 10,341 of BGPR01021320.1, forward strand.
TCGATAGATAAAATGGCTAATGAAATCAATCTTTATTCACTAATGCTAGATCTCAAGTAATTTTTTTATTATTTTTAACCTTCAGAAAGATCATTCTGCAGATGCGACGGTAATTCGTAAGGTCAATACAATTTTAGAACAGAAGCGAAATTTGGATGCAATTGAAATAAAGTATTTTTAAATTAATATTACAATATTAGCACTATTGTGTCCTGTAAGGCAAAATTCGATGACAAATTTTGATTTCGTTCAATAAATCAATGCAATTCATTTTCTTTTTTAAAAATGTGTCAGCGGCGCGGGGCCCTCAGGAACGCAGGGCCTTGTGCCCTCGCACCGTTCAAAACCTCCTCTGGCCGGCCCTGGTTGCCTTTAAGCAACATGCCCGATTTTGTCTTCTAAAATCTTAAGAATAAGACTGAAGCTCTAATGCCTGTTGTTGCCAATAGGATGCATGCTGAAAATGTTATTAAATCAATTTTCAACATATAGAGGACAGTCTGAATGCTGATAAAAAATTAATAAATAAATTCATGTTTTTCTCTTGAGGCTGCATCTTTTTAGCTTTGTTTGTATGCTTGAGAATGAATTGAATTATTCTACAATGTTGAAGGAAATTCCTTATCAGTATTATTATTTATTAAAATTCATCAGTGTTTGATATTATAGAATTTTTTCAAGGTCATTTTTTTTTTTTTTGGAAAAAAGACCAGTGTTTTCAGTTGGTCACAAACTGTTTTTTAGACATAAACCATACTTAAAACAAAATAAGATTTTTTTAAGTATTTTTGCCATGTTTTATTCAAGAAATGAAAGTCAAAAAACATTTTTAAATCAATTTATGAAAAATTGGGCTTTTAAGGGTTAAGTTCCTATTTCTTCATACAGAGGAAATAGGAACTAGAATACAGATGATATAAAACAGAGGAATGGAAACAGAATACAGAGAAATAGAAATACATTCGAAAATCAATTTAAAAAAGGATAAGAGTTCATCGCAAACGTTTGTTGATAATAGTTCTAAGACAATATTATTCTCCCTGTCAAGTAAATGATCATTTTGTTTTCCGTTCTAAGAAGAATACAAAGAGTAATCATCGTAAACGTCAAAATATGCGATCTCACTATTTTGACTTCCATGTTTTAGAACATTCTGAATCTGAGGGGAAAAAAAACATATGATTATCTGTATTTGAACACGTAACTCAAAAAAAGAACGACCTAAACTAAAGATAAACAAACTACGGCCTGCTACCGAACCCTCGCAGATTTTAAAATGGCTATAAGGAAATTTTATAGCTATTAGAAATACTAGAATATAGTATTTCTAATATACTATAGTACAGTATTTCAGTCTATACTATTCAGTATATTCTAATATACTATAATTTAGTATTTCAGTTTATACTATTCAGTATAGTCTAATATACTATAATATAGTATTTCCAATATACTATAATACAGTATTTCCAATATACTATAATAAAATATTTCCAATATACTATAATATAGCATTTCTAATATACTATAATATAGTATTTCTAATATACTATAATATAATATTCTAATATACTACAATATAGTATTTCCAATATACTGTAATACAATATTTCTGATATACTATAATATAATATTTCTGATATACTATAATATAGTATTTCTAATATACTATAATATAGTATTTCTGATTTACTATAATATAGTATTTCTAATATACTATAATATAGTATTTCTAATATGCTATAATATAGTATTTCTAATATACTATAATACGGTATTTCATTTATAGCAAAATGCAGTTTATTAGAAATGTAGTCACAGCTTCATTCATTGTATTAGTATTAAAGAATTTTTTAAATAATATTTGCTCTGTCCTTATTGAGATTTAAAATAAATGGTATCGTCCAGCCATTTTTTTGGAGGGAGAGGGGTCGAGGAAGGCGTTCCTAAAAAGTCTGTCCATCCCTGACCTATAGAGTCTTGCAGTGGCGTAGGGACCGGGGGTCAAGGGGGTATAGACGCCCGGGCGCTAGCTTTTAGGAGACGCCATGAAGTCATAAAATTACTGCATATATGCAGTTTTAAAGCAAAATACGAGGGTAAGTCATTAAGTAAGTCACAAAAGAAAAAAAAAATACCATGATAATCACTTAGAAACAATTTTATTTTTCAACATAATCCGCACCAATGTTGATGTACTTATCCCATCGCTTAATCAGCGCCCCAATTCTAGCTGCATAAAATTCTATGGGTTGTCGTCATCATCCCATCGTCAACGTCAGATGAAAATCTCTTGGGGCTAACTCTGGGCTGTAAGGTGGATGCTGTAGCACTAACCAACCAGACTTAACCCCAAGCGATTTTCATCAGTTTGGTCCACTAAAACAACATCTTGGAGACAAACACTTTGCAGATGATCACAGTCCTACTGTGGTTGAGACAGCAACCCAAAGAATTTTATGCAGCTGGAATTGGGGAGCTGATTAAGCGATGGGATAAGTGCATCAACATTGGTGCGGATTATATTGAAAAATAAAATTCTTTTCAAGTGATTATCATGGTAAATTTTTTTTTCTTATCTTTTGTGACTTACTTAATGACTTACCCTCGTATGATGAGGGAGCGTAAAAATAATACGATGCCCCCATACTGCATTTACGCTTGCTAAGCCACTGATGACGACTGGAGTAAAAAAATCATATTATTTTTTATGATGATGAGGGGGGGGTGAAAAATCAATTTATGACCTGACCACCGCTCACCCTTGCTACGCCACTGGAATCTTGCATGTTATCTTTACACCAAAATTGTAAATCAGCAGTAAATTTCGGAAGAAATCCATCAAAGGGGCCTCTACTGTTGTCTGTCTGCCACTAGAACTCTGTTCGCCAAGTTGTCTAGTTGGCGACGGTTGCTATAGAAACAGGTTATCGTAGGAGGAATCCATTTCGAGTAGGTAGACGCTCATTCACGTTTGTTACATTGGCGCACTTAGCTCCAAATGGGAAGGAAAGTGCGACTGTGACAAAACCGAGAAGACGAATGGTGAACTACCACCGCAAACTGGCGCCGAGAATAAAATAAAACCCGTCGGATTCCTCCGATTTGAAATGGATTTTCCATAACATAACCAGTTGCTATAGCGACCGTCGTCAAAGAGACAACTTGGCGAGCAGGCAGTATCTGCCCGTCAACGTGTATCTGAACACGATAACACAAAAAGGCAACGACGAAATTTGGCATGCGGTTTTATCACTAGATTTGTAATTCCTTTTTAGTCAGCGTTTCGAATAAATAGCTGATGCATTAAGAACCAAAAAGAGTTCTTACGAAATAGCGCGAGAAAATTTAAGGATTGGAATTTCTGAGAATATAACCTTTTATCTTCTGAGTTTTGGAGAATACTGATTGGAGGGATGAAAAAGAATGAAAAGGAAAAGATGAACAGCATTCTCGATGAAACTGAAAAATTCACGCAATAAAAAAATAATAACAATAAAATTTCGAAGGACATGGCTTTTCTGAGATGAAAACTGTTTCAACTTTAGAATAGAAAAGAATAATGGACTATTCCTTTACTTGTTGCGATATTTCTTATCATATTTTTACAACCACAATAAGAATAAATCATGACTCTTATCTTCTTACGTATATATACAGGGTGTCTACACTTACCGTGGTCCAATACCTAATTTCTAAACCGTTAGAGATAGACATATCGTTTCAATAGGAAAAATGCTTTAAATGAAGGGAAGAATTATAATATATGTTTTTTGAGTGAATAAATACATTCCCGAAAAAGTTACGAATTCTAACTTTTTATACGGTCCCCTGGTCTTATCAGTCATATTTAGTAAAATATTTTGACACTCTAACATTTTAAACAAAAATAGTCCCACTCTTCTGCGACTAAAACTGACCGAGTTATGGAGCTTTGAACATCGCTGACTTACACCACTTTACACCATTTCAATAGCAATCTTAAAGACGATCCTCCAATCAATGCGCAGCACTCGCTCGACGAGGCCGCTTATTGGTTAAAAATCATGAAATTCAAAGCTCCAGAACTCCCTTAGTTTTACTCGTAGAAGAGTGAGACTTTTTTTGTTTAAAATGTTAGAACGCCAAGAATATTTTACTAAATATGTTTGACTGGACCGGGGGACCGTATAAAAAGTTAGAATTCGTAAACTTTTCTGGAGTATATTTATTCACTCACAAAACATATATTATGATTCTTCCCTTCATTTAAAGCATTTTTGCAATTGGAACTATATGTCTGTCTCTAACGGTTTAGAAATTAGCTATTGTATCACGATAAATGTGGGCACCCTGTATATAAGACGATCCCAGAACATATAATTTATTTTTAATAATTATTCCGTCTCTGGCTAATATTCCCCAGAACCATATCAATCTTCAGCCTATTTTGCAAACGTTATGTTAGCAAAAAGAAGTTCGTAAAAGCAGAAACCGCTGGAAAAAGTCCAGTTTCGGGTGTTTGGGATGTAATATATTTCTTTTATAGGTACTCGACCTTTTTTTTTTTTTTTTTTTTTTTTTTTTTTTTTAGGGAAAAAAATTTGGCCCCGGTCCACAGAGCCAAAAGCGTGAAATGTGCTCTTTTTATGCAAAGGCAACTGCATCTCTCCCTGTGGCTGAATTGTGCAAGATAAGATAATTTTGCAAAAATGGTTCTGCAGAATTACCATAATCTACAGAATTCTCATTTGATGAGCTGTTTCGTAATTTTCTAGAATTAAGTTATCTTCTCGAGAGAAAAATAATTCACTCCTTTCTGAGGGAAAAAGAAAAAAAAAATTAAATGGAAAAAGATAATAAAAAATGAAGTCGTATATTTTACTCCTCCCTCATCTTCTTAACAGAGAGAGTGAAAAAAGGGTCTGGTAGAAAAGCACGATTTCTTCTAGTTGGAATAAAAGATAAATGGAAAGAATTAAAAACCATTTGCAGCACAGAAGAAATTTATTCACACTGCTTCAGCGAATATATATTCCAAAATGTGCTCAGAAATGCTCACAGAAAATGATATGTATCTTTCATTAAAAATAATTGGATAGTTTAAATTTCCGAAATTTTATACACTATTAAATTTTTTCTTTGCTTTTCTTTTTATCATGGTTAAAAAAAAACATGTAATTTTCTGAGAAAAATGGGAGCATTAAATTAATCATAACTTAAAAACTAATCTACTTTTATCCTGAATACCTCTGGGTATACTGTAAAAATTTTCTACAAATTAGAGCTATTAAAGTAATTTTAAACTTATTAATAATTGAAATGCCACCCATTACTGTTTTCAGTTTATGTCATTTAAATGGATTAAAATAGTATTGTATAGCTCATTTTGAGCTTGAGACTTGTTAAATTTGTTATATTCAAGCATTTATAGTTCATTTAAAAAAAAAATATTACGGAATCTTGAAATCATTTTTTTTCTCAAATTCACTACCAGGTGGCGCCACTATTACAGGATCGAAATTTAATAGAATTACTCAATCTAGTGATAATTCAGTTCTGAAAATATTAAAATAGTTTACTGTTGTCCATAACATACAAGCGTACAATATTTATAAACTCTAGCACATTAAGAAATGATTGAAAATCGATTACAATATTCCATCTTTGTAAGCATAATGAAACAATTCAAGTTATATAAAAGTACAAAAAAGTTAGTCCTAGTGGTAGAATCTCTACTTCGGGATCGGAGGATCACGGGTTCAATACCACATTCCACCGCAGGCCAATTATGTATAATCCCTGCAGTCGGACGTTAAACGTCCTCAAATTAATGGAATGTGTTGCTGTGAAGAATATGCTGGCTCCAGTGTTGTTATTAGACGCTGACTGAGGCATAAAATTATGAGGTGCGTTCTAAAATAGGCTAGTATAGCTTCGAATTAAAATAATCCAGTAAATCAATAGCAGAAAGAAAACCTCACAATGATGAGACCTGGTGTTTTAGAGGATACGACCGGGGTTGTCGTTTGATTGAGACATAAAATAAGGCCCGCCGAGAGAGGAGGGCAGGTGGGGCAAAATTCCCGGGGCACAGGGCCGGTTTGTTAAATAGACAAAGTAGGCAACTGCCTATGGGCCCCGAGGGCCTCGATATATATATTGTACAAACATTAGCAAATTTAAAAATGTTAAAAACAATAGAAAATTAAAACACAATAAAAAAGAAAAAACTAGATAAAAATGAAACAGAAGAAGTAATCAACGATGATAACAATACATCTTTATTCGCGCCAAACGCAGCAGCATCCAGTGATTGCATCATACATTTTACTACAACTAACCAACCCATCACTAAAGAATCAAACAACAACGCGCATAAAAGATGTATTGTTATCATCGTTGATTACTTCTTCTGTTTCATTTTTTTCTAGTTTTTTTACTTTTTTATTGTGTTTTAATTTCTTAATTTTCTATTGTTTTTACCTTTTTTTAAATTTTATATTGTTTGTTTTTGTATTTATTAGAATATGCCGCATATGCGCCATTCTGTATAATATAAAGGGTTTAATTAATTTTTAATTAATTGAGGAAAAAAATGTTTAATAATCTGTTAAATTTTATTAATTGCAACTGTTATATATTGCACAACGTATATACGTAACGTTGTATTGCGGTACTTTCAGAATAATTTAATTTTGTATTTTCATTTAATTTACATACGCCGTGCATTCGAACTTATTCAAAATAAAATCATTGAAACATAAAATAAAATCATTGAAAAAGTAATTTGTTGCTTTCTAATTTAAAAAAAAAATGTCCGATGCCATAATTAAATAATCAGATTGTGTTAAAAAAAATTTGTCTTTTTTTGTTACTATTTTGAAAAAAATTACTTTTAAATTTTAATTTTGCTCTTTTTTAAACGCGATATACGGAAATCAACTCTTTTGAAAAGGATCCACAATTAAATGGTTTACTGTTTCAGCTCGTAAAAATTTGGTATTTAAAACTGCTTATATAGAGATTAAATTAAAATCGATACAAAAATATCTGGCTTTGGGAGTCTTCAAGGGATAAAAAGGGACCCCCGATATTTGCATTGCCTGGGGCTCCTAGGGGGCTTAATCCGACCCTGCCGGCATGAAATAAAGGAAGATTAATTTTCAAATTTTCAAGAGCATTTATTTTTATCTGTGACAAATAGGGTCTGGCATGGATTGAACTACATTTTTACATTTATTTTCTCTGAATAATTTATCGTTCTATTAATCGAAATTACAGTAGGTGGCTTGAAGTCAGATTTTCGAACAATACATGACGTCACCAGGCAACCAGAAGAAAGGCTTCCTTCTGCTGATTAGTCTCCACAGTCATAATTCGCATGGAGGTCTCGCACCAAAACTTTGCACCGGGGCCCTCTTCGGCTCTCGGCGGCCCTGCATAAAATTAAGAGGCGCATCCTAAAATAGCCCTTGTATAGTTTATCACTAAATTAATCAAGCCAATCAATAGCAAAAAGAATGTCTAAACAGTCGGCATTTTATTCCTTGTTAACCCCTTCGCGTTCATTTGTTTCTCATTGAAACAACACATTGAGCATTTTTTCACTGCGCAGGGATGAAACATAGCGTAATTTCCCCTTAATAACTTAAGAGCCAGATATATAGGCCAACTTATATAAAAATTCCAGTTCAATACCGTTAGTATTCGCAAAGATATCGGCATTGCAATAGCTAAATTGCTTTTGATCTCTAAGGGAAACAATATGATGAGGGTTCTTTCACAAATTGATATTTTTGAAATTTGAATGTTCGAAAGAAATATTGAATTTTATGAAGGTTGAATATCCTGAATACTCACGTATACTTATAAATCAAATACATAATTTAAATTGCTTTTCGATGATAGCTAATTCGGAAGAAAAATAGCTCGTTACCTTTCAGTGGTTTTACTGTGAAACAATAAATTTCTTGAAAATAAAAAATGCTAAATTTTTTTTCCTTTACATATTTTTGATCAGCTACATGTCTAACACTCCTTTTTGAAATAAATTTTGTAATTTTCAAAACGACACATGTAGTCAACTTGAAAGGGTTGATCCTTTCCCTCCATCGAAAATCTGGTGGGAGTCGAATTTCTCCTCCCTGCCGGTCAGTGAAAAATTTACGACAGCCGCCACCTGATTAATTCCTCCCATCTCGAACGCAATTTCGAAGGCTTGACAGCATTCCGACTTATCGAATGGGTCGCAAGATTTCATTCTCCCTCCAAGATGATAAGCGAGGACGGGATTTGCATAACGATACCGCCGCGGAATGATGGATGGACGAGGCGAGGACTCGCGACTCTGTCAATTCATTATGGATCATTACGAGTCGCTGGGGTTAATTAATTCCGAAGGGGAATTGATTAACCCGGCAATCTTTTGCAAAATGACACTGGTTTCGTTCCGATATCTGTTGCTCTCGATGATGGGTGACATCGGTCATTGACTATGCATTATCTTAATAATATGCATACTGTATTGTCGTGGTTGTATGTGTATGAACTGAGTAGAAATATGCAGTGTGGTGAATAGAGAGAGAGGGAAGGGGTGCCTACTTAGTTTTGATATAATGTAATAGATAAATCCCACCTAATATGCGTTAACCTTGAGGCTCTGTCTTGATTAGATTTATTCGAGCACTCTGTAGCATCATTCGCTTAAGACAACCCTCTTAAATTGCGCCATCGTTTTTCTTCAGATAAATTATTTTCGAGCCTCCATTGATCAAATACATGCGAAAACAAAATAAGAAGATAACGCACAATTATTGGCCGCAGTTATGCGCTCGGGAACCAACTATAGCTTCATAGATTTCGGTTTCACTACGGTATCATAGTATCGTAAGACCGTATCATAGTATAGGGTATTCACATAAAAAATTAATTGAAGCCTGCTGAAATTTATATGATTTACACCTTAATACTGATATAATAGATAAAAATAAATGGTTAGAAATTTGCAATGTTAATATTTGTGAAAATTTATCTCTTTAATGGAATTGACTATTATAAGCAGTCCTATGGCATATGGGTAGTAGTTTTTCTAGTGCATTGGCTAATGTATTTCTTCATTCATTCGGAAGAGAACTTATTAAGAATGAACTTATTTACGGTTATCGTTTTATTGATGACCTGATTGTGTTTAATTTTATTGATTTTGAATCTTTATTTAATTGCTATCCAGAAGATCTTAAATTAAACAAAACCAATAATGAAATTAACAAATGCTATTTTTTGGATTTAGTAATTGAAATTTTGGATTCAGGTTTCTCTATTGGCATTTATGATAAGAGAAAGGATTTTAATTTCAAAGCCATTACACGTTGTGACTTTCAAACTAATCTTAACATTAAAATATTAAAAAACACTATTTATTCTCAAATTAATAGAATAAAAAATATTTGTAATAACCATTCAACTTTCGTCACAGCTGTTGATAACTTAAATAATAATTTAAAAGAAAACGGCTGCACAAGTGATTTCTTTAACTATAACAACTTAATTAAAAAAGGATTGAAGAGCGTCTAAATTTCTGTTAATTTAGTTCGAATTTTTCTCAATAGATGGAGTTAGGTCTGCTAGATTCTAGACTTAATATCCTTTGTTAATGATTTGCTTCGATTGCATTGTTTTTACTTTTATTTTTGACAGAAGGTAATGTTAATTTTATCTTCTTTTTCTTTATCGGATTTGTTAAAGAAAACTTTCTGAAGTTTTTCTTATTTAAGAAAGGTTTTTTTTTCCTACATTATTTCAATTATTGGATAAATTCAGGCCACAGAGGGAATATTATTTGACTATTAAATCATTCCCTTGACAGAAAATTTATCCATTTTAGAACTCCGATGGCGAGTGGCACTTTGAAAAAGTTAGCCATCCGTGTTCTCTTTCGGTTTTTTTTTCCATTTTATTTGTTTAATCTTAATGTGTTATAATTTTTATTGAAGCATGATTTTTATTGTTTGATTGTATCTTAATTGGTTAGCTGATTATAGACAATATTGTTAACGCAATAACTGGATGCTTCTGCGTTGCGAGCAAAAGATATATTGTTATTGATATAGTTTACTTCTTCTGGCTCTTCTGTAATTGTGTAATTAAAATAGTATAGGGTTGTTATAATTAAAGTTTGCCAATTCTATGATTCTAAATGAAACAAAATTTCACTACAATGTAACACAAATGATGCGCTTTGTGTAAACAAGAAAAGGTAGTCTGAGGTGTCACACTGCTTTGCATAAAAATGGCACTTTGAACGAAAAGAGACTTGCTCAGAGAGGCTATGCTATGTTGAGGATAAAAGAGTAAAAGAGCTATGATCAGGACAGAATTTCGGCATTGTCTTAATTAACCTTACAAATTTTTCTGAAAACAGTAGTGTTTTCATTTAGTAAGTAATTCATATTTATATGTTAACCCCTTCTGGACGAGCGCCGCATATGTGCGTTTCAGCTTCACTCATCTCAGGGCCGAGCGCCGCATCCTTGCGTTACGGCGAAAGTGCTACTGTGGGCCGGAGCCGCACATAATAAAAAATAGAAGATTTTTCAGAAGGCTTTGGTTAAGAGTTAATTATTACAATTTTCTTGAAGTATTTTATAATATTGAATGTAAATATTTATTTTTCCTATATTTTCGAATTTTGCATCAATAATCTAGCGTTTATTTAGGTACTTTCAATTATAGGGAAATGCACTACATTTTTATTTTTTATTATTAAAAATTAAGTATTTTAATTAAACTTTTTTTTTATGATTTAGAATATGATATCGTTTACCGCATGTTTAAAAATGGTTTCATTTCTATATAAAGGACACTTTTTATGCATTATTATGTAACGCGCACTTTTAATGCGTGTTAGGCTTAGCGGGAGAAAATGCTTCGGCCGGTGGACACAGAATGCGCTTGCCAGCTCCCGGCCAGTGGGCACGTTTCCTTCAGCGAGCGGCCGTCCAGAAGGGGTAAAGCTCTTTCTGAAGTTCTTCTCGGTCTCAAATGTCGTGCACATTTGGGGGAGTCATGAAAGTTTTAACAGCAGGTGCATATATCATAAATTTCAATGTTTGCAAAGAAAAATAATTAAAAATATTATCTTGACTCTAATCAGTTAATTAAAATATACAAAAATTATGTTAAGTTAAATTGACATTTCTTTATGATTATTAGCTCTTTATGTATTATTTTCTCACATAGAAGCATTAATGATTATATGTCAGAGAATAGCACATGAGGAGGTAAAAATATTTTTTTTTTACGAAAACTAACTATGTGTATAGCTGAAAGTTGTGGAAAAAATTATTTCGTACTATGTCATATATACAAAAATTATGTTAAATTAAATTGATATTTCTTTACGATTATTAGTTCTTTATGTATTATTTTCCCACATAGAACCATTAATGATTATATATCTGAGAATAGCATATGAGGAGGTAAAAATATTTTTTTTTACGAAAATTAGCTGAAAGTTGTGGAAAAAATTATTTCGTACTATGGCATGGTAGCTGATATTTCTATATGAAAGACAAACACAAAGGCTTTAAATTATTTTTTCTGAAAACATCTTCAAAAATACTGCTTGACAACTTTTGGATGTAAAAATATAAAAGAAATACAAAAATAAATCAAATTCAGGAATCACATGAAAAAACCGTGATGACTAATTTGGCAACTTTACAAAATTATGTGATCGATCGTCTGACAATCTAATGCTTATGAGATTAGGCATTTTTTTTAAATATTGCCAAATAGACGAAAAGTGTCGAATTTAAAATTGTTGAATTACATTTTAGCTCAAAAAGTTATATTTTTCTGGCTTTTCTTCATATTTTTAGTTAGTCTGGTTATCACCAAGTTGAGGACTTATGATTTTATTAATTTACTTTTTAAAATTCGGAATCAGCCATACCATATAAGGTTTCGGCCACTCAAAATCTACCTTGAAAAATAAAATAACCTTTAGTTGTCATCCGAAGTCTTCATTTACATACTATTGAAAGATAGCATTACATGTGCACAGTCATTCCTCATATTATTACATCACTTAAATTTGAAAGAGTGCTCAAAGCCTTCATTGTTCGTTTCTAGTCTAGCATATTCAGATAATCCGGCTTGACTTTCAAATAGTGTTCAGTGATATTAAGTATCACATCCTGCTTAATGCAAGTGAATGCAGATTTGTTGAGTTTGTTTGCGGGCAATACAATTCGCGATTGAATTATTACTGTCCCGGAAGGTAGGAGAGAACAAAGCTGGATGCTTTGCGCCCTTGTGGGATAGAAAAAAATTATTATATTAATAATTAAACGAAAAATAAAGATCAGTTTTCTGTTTCACTATTTTTGTCATTTCTCTGTTTTGTTGTGATGATGAAACTAGAAAGAATTACAATCAGCTTTACACTTTCTCGTATACGAAGTACACAAAAAGAAAGTATTGTAATCGTCAAAAAATTCGAACTCGAGATTTTGACGAATCTCCACGTTTTAGACCTCCCAGAGTCCGAAAAACACAATTTTGGAATGATGTCTGTCTGTGAACACGATAACACGAAAACTATTAGAGCTACGGACATGAAATTTGGCATGTGGTCTTAATATATAATTTTTAGGTTTCTATCAAAGTTTGGACAAAATCCGTCTACGGGAAGTCTGTCTATCCGCGTTCATGTGAACACTATAGCTCAAAAACTTGAAGAGCTGGATGTATAAAATTGGGTACACAGCTTTATCATCAGGAATGTAGGTCCGTATAAAATTTTGGGCCAAATCCGTCAAAGGGTTGACTGTCTGTCGGTTTATGTAATCTTATACTTCCGAAGACGATATCTTCTAAAAGAAATGACTTCGATAAATGAGATTTCGTATGAAGCCTTGAAACCCTAATTGTAGATTTGTCTCCAATTTTCTTTTAAATCGGTTTAAAAAAAGGCGTTAAAATTGCATATTCGGTTTTTTCCATCATTCAACGACGCAAAAAAAAAGGGGGCGAACGCTGAAGCGAGCGTTTTCTCCACTTTAGGGAACATCGCACGTTTTCCCCACCTTAGGGAATACCGGCTTATACTTCAGAATTGCATTCTGATCAGACTTTTCACAAATGGCTATGACCTTCCAAAAATAAAGTATACTATTAATACGATTTTCATGTAAATAATTTTTTAAAAATATAAACAATTTTGATCAGACTCTTATTTTACAGTTTATTGGAAATTAATACATCCTCGGCTGAAAGTGGAACCCAAGATATCCTACAGGTTGAAGGCAAATAATATATGTTGCAACAATGAGTAACAAACTCATCTTTCATTGAAAATTAAATATCATATGAGTATCATGTGAAAACTAACGTTAAAATTAAGTTAAAACCTCTGAGTAAGTTTTTCCTCATGATTTATTTAATAATCGGACTATGTAATAAAAATCCTATCAAACCAAAGACCATAAAGAAGCTACTGTTTGAAGCTATTGCTTTATCATTTTCAGTTCCTTAATTGAAGTGGAACAAAAATATCACCTTTTTCTTAGTAATAACGAGATAACACTGTGTGTGGTTTCGATAATTGTAAACAAGTGAAGGGAGTTGAAATTTCCCTTCCCACCCTGTTAGTGCGAAATTCAAATATCTCTATAGTGTATTCAGATTTCAAAGGCGTCGAAAGTATTGTCTTTTTGCTCAATACTCCATTAGTTTTCAAACAGCTTTCTTCAGAATAATCTAGTTCAATATGGATTCATTTGAAGTTACCAGATTTTCAAATCTTCAGTCTGGAACCATCTTGGACCCTAGAGCAAAATCCGGGACGCTGGCTCGGGAAAGGGGATCATGGACAAAATCCAAGAATTAGAGAAGAAAAAAAAGATAATAAAGATTAGATAGAGTGAGGGAGAAAGAAATAGTTAAGAAGAAAGAAAGAGCACGAATAGTTATAGAAGCGCAAATAATTATTTTGCTGTCTTTTCTTCAGATGTTTTAATTGATATTGGTCACATTAAGAAACCTTATTTTTGTTTAATAAAGCTGGAAAGCAGAATTCTCCAGAAAAATTTTCAATTCAGGTCTAATTTTCTAAGACAGAAGGTCGAAAATTGGAATTGTCTCAGCTAATCTGAGACATTTGATTACTTTATATTGTTTCAAAAATCGTTCTGTGGGTGAATGGTGTAAACAGTCCAACACGCAGGATAACGGAGAATTAAGGTTTATTCATAAATATGCAGGAAAGCACGTAGCACAGGTAACAGGAACAATAGATATTGCACAGATTAGCAGCACAAACAGACAACAATTCACTACTAATAACAGTAACAGCACGTTCAGATTTAGAAACACAAACAGTCAGCAAATTAATAATAACAGTAACAGCACCTTCAATAGCGCTCAGCTCACAGGCTTTCCAAACACTGCAGACGAAACTTCAAAGTTGTTCCAGTCGATCAACAACACTACCATGATCCAAGCGTGGTCTTTTTATACTCTACCCGATAGGCCATGACGTCACATAGAATTTTCAGGAAAAACCTGGATCTCGCCCCTAATAAAAAATATCGAGAAAGTAATAACATTTTCGGATATCTTCGATTTGTTGCCAAAGTCGCCAAGTTTGTCGCCAAAATGGTCGCCAATGTCAGGGGTTCAGGGCTCGCCGCTGTCCGCCACTCCATGCTTACCCCTGTAAAACTCCCTCCCCAACTATAAGACTAACGAGGCAGGAAAGCGGCATTATATCTTTGTAACAATATGTAGGGTTGCGATACGTCCCGTATATACCGGACTGTAATCGTGTTTCAATACTCAGTCCGGTATTCCTATTTGTCTCGTTTTTGTCCCGTTTTCTCCCTGAAAGAGCAATTTTGATTTGTCATTATAATTTTCAAATGACTTGCGCCCAATATAATTATGCGAAAGAAGAAAATGATATAATTAAGAAAGTAAAATCAACGTTAAAATATGACTGGGCTAAAAAGGATTAGCCTGGCATCTTTTTTTATTATTATACGTCTTCATTTTATTAGATTGCTTAAACTTTATTTATTTTTTATCGTGTTTATTCTATTTAGTAAAATAAACCATTACCCACCCACTTTCTTCATGTCTTGTCTATTTAGCACTTAGACGTCCCGTATCAGTGCTTGGTAATTATGACAACCCTATTTATGTATAGCTATAAAGTATGAAGTTGGAATTGCTATAGTATAAAATTTGAAGGGAAGATTTCATATTTACTTTACTTTTATTTAAATTTAACTAACATTTTAAAGTTTTAACTAATTATTTTTTTTTTGCATATGAACTTTTCGCTTTTAAGTAAAATCCGGTACATTGGTGGATATTTAATTCAAATTCAGGACAAATATGGGAAAACTTTTTCAAACCGGGACAAACAGATGAAATTCTTGACTACCCTATCTAATCTGGGACGTTTGATCGTCTTAATTAATTGCAATTAATTAACTAATAAAAATGGATCAATCTGTTATAACAGTCATTGCTCACTGTTATAATAGATTGATCCTGATCCTTTGACCATGATCCATTGATTCTGATCCTCTGACCATCTTGATCCTTTGACCGTCCTGATTCTTTGACCAGGACCCATTGATCCTGATCCTTTGACCATCCATGAAAACTGATGGAACCAATTTTCATGGATTGTCAAAATTTTAAGATAACGAAGTATAAGGAATTCGTTATCATGAAATTTCTGAACACGAAAAAGGGAAAGAAAGAAAAAAGAAGAAAAAAAAATGTGAATTTAAAGGATGAAACGCAATCCAGAAACTATTAAAATAGCCCTAGTGTTGCTCCAAAACGGGACGTAAATAAAAATAAAATAAACTAAGTCAAGATCTTCATCACTAAGACTTTTTTTTTTGCTTACTTTTATTATTGAGAGAAGATGATCAAAAGGCAAATATATGCTCATTACACTTGATCTATTTGCTTTTCATGATTTCGAACTGCATAAAAAAATATTTAAATACAAAAAAAAATAATCCAAAAATCCCCCCTCCAAACAGATATTCCAAAAATGGAACATTAGCATTCATCCATATGTCCTTGAAACTCCACCCAACAGGTAAACAGTATTTACCCTGGAACGAAATAATGACCCCCTCAAAGAAACAGATGCGGTAATTAGAGAAAAATTTCTCTAACTGCCCTTCTCCCAGAGGGGAGGGTAGAGCTCCACTCATCGAAATCGTCTGTCAACGGTTCCCCCAATGCTACGAATATTCGAAAAGCAAAAAGAAAAAGAAACGAAACAATTTATCAGG
>BGPR01021321.1:9493-26644 GCA_013235015.1 Araneus ventricosus
GAGAATTCGAAAACGGTAAAAGCAAAAACGGAAAAACCAAAAACGGAATTTCTGTGAAAAAACGGAGAATTCGAAAACGGTAAAAGTAAAAACGGAAAAACCAAAAACGGAATTTTCTGTAGAAAAACGGAGAAATGCTTTACGAAACGGAATATTGCCGGCAACACTGCTGCCGGTACTTTTTCCGTGATTTGACGGATATTTATTTACAGTGTAGATTTAACCCTTAAATGCCCAGTGTTGCCTTCAGAGCCGGCCCGAACAAAAGAGGGGCCTGGTGCAAAGTTGACTCGCGGGGCCTTGAAACAAATTTCTTACACCAAAATAATTTATGGCTTTTTGCTATTTAGTGCACTGTGCTATTTGGTATTGTTATGGCTAAAGGAATACATGCAAATGATAAATAATTAAATTATTTTTATAAGGTTAATATTACAATCACACAAAAAATCGTTAATAAATCAAATAACAAGCATAATTCCTTAACCACTTAACTGAATAGTTTTCTTTGCTATCTAATAAGATGACCCCTCCTGTTTTGGAATGGGGCTGTCGTTTTCATTCATCTAAGAAGGCATAGGATACTTAAGATGTTTATGGACCCTACATAAGTTCTGTGTCAAATTATAAAGCTAATTAATGATTCAATTTTAGTTTATAAGACTAAAATTTCGACAATTCGATGCACGAGTATTCTCGGGCTGTTAAGTTAAGCGGTTAATAAATGCATGTTTGGTATACTAGTTGTTAGATTAAGTTCAAAATATGAGTTTTTGTTTCATTTTTCTACATGTACGATAGCAAATTCGTTATATCATCACGATTTAGTTTTTTGGGTGAAAAGGATTCGATAGATAAAATGGCTAATGAAATCAATCTTTATTCACTAATGCTAGATCTCAAGTAATTTTTTTATTATTTTTAACCTTCAGAAAGATCATTCTGCAGATGCGACGGTAATTCGTAAGGTCAATACAATTTTAGAACAGAAGCGAAATTTGGATGCAATTGAAATAAAGTATTTTTAAATTAATATTACAATATTAGCACTATTGTGTCCTGTAAGGCAAAATTCGATGACAAATTTTGATTTCGTTCAATAAATCAATGCAATTCATTTTCTTTTTTAAAAATGTGTCAGCGGCGCGGGGCCCTCAGGAACGCAGGGCCTTGTGCCCTCGCACCGTTCAAAACCTCCTCTGGCCGGCCCTGGTTGCCTTTAAGCAACATGCCCGATTTTGTCTTCTAAAATCTTAAGAATAAGACTGAAGCTCTAATGCCTGTTGTTGCCAATAGGATGCATGCTGAAAATGTTATTAAATCAATTTTCAACATATAGAGGACAGTCTGAATGCTGATAAAAAATTAATAAATAAATTCATGTTTTTCTCTTGAGGCTGCATCTTTTTAGCTTTGTTTGTATGCTTGAGAATGAATTGAATTATTCTACAATGTTGAAGGAAATTCCTTATCAGTATTATTATTTATTAAAATTCATCAGTGTTTGATATTATAGAATTTTTTCAAGGTCATTTTTTTTTTTTTTGGAAAAAAGACCAGTGTTTTCAGTTGGTCACAAACTGTTTTTTAGACATAAACCATACTTAAAACAAAATAAGATTTTTTTAAGTATTTTTGCCATGTTTTATTCAAGAAATGAAAGTCAAAAAACATTTTTAAATCAATTTATGAAAAATTGGGCTTTTAAGGGTTAAGTTCCTATTTCTTCATACAGAGGAAATAGGAACTAGAATACAGATGATATAAAACAGAGGAATGGAAACAGAATACAGAGAAATAGAAATACATTCGAAAATCAATTTAAAAAAGGATAAGAGTTCATCGCAAACGTTTGTTGATAATAGTTCTAAGACAATATTATTCTCCCTGTCAAGTAAATGATCATTTTGTTTTCCGTTCTAAGAAGAATACAAAGAGTAATCATCGTAAACGTCAAAATATGCGATCTCACTATTTTGACTTCCATGTTTTAGAACATTCTGAATCTGAGGGGAAAAAAAACATATGATTATCTGTATTTGAACACGTAACTCAAAAAAAGAACGACCTAAACTAAAGATAAACAAACTACGGCCTGCTACCGAACCCTCGCAGATTTTAAAATGGCTATAAGGAAATTTTATAGCTATTAGAAATACTAGAATATAGTATTTCTAATATACTATAGTACAGTATTTCAGTCTATACTATTCAGTATATTCTAATATACTATAATTTAGTATTTCAGTTTATACTATTCAGTATAGTCTAATATACTATAATATAGTATTTCCAATATACTATAATACAGTATTTCCAATATACTATAATAAAATATTTCCAATATACTATAATATAGCATTTCTAATATACTATAATATAGTATTTCTAATATACTATAATATAATATTCTAATATACTACAATATAGTATTTCCAATATACTGTAATACAATATTTCTGATATACTATAATATAATATTTCTGATATACTATAATATAGTATTTCTAATATACTATAATATAGTATTTCTGATTTACTATAATATAGTATTTCTAATATACTATAATATAGTATTTCTAATATGCTATAATATAGTATTTCTAATATACTATAATACGGTATTTCATTTATAGCAAAATGCAGTTTATTAGAAATGTAGTCACAGCTTCATTCATTGTATTAGTATTAAAGAATTTTTTAAATAATATTTGCTCTGTCCTTATTGAGATTTAAAATAAATGGTATCGTCCAGCCATTTTTTTGGAGGGAGAGGGGTCGAGGAAGGCGTTCCTAAAAAGTCTGTCCATCCCTGACCTATAGAGTCTTGCAGTGGCGTAGGGACCGGGGGTCAAGGGGGTATAGACGCCCGGGCGCTAGCTTTTAGGAGACGCCATGAAGTCATAAAATTACTGCATATATGCAGTTTTAAAGCAAAATACGAGGGTAAGTCATTAAGTAAGTCACAAAAGAAAAAAAAAATACCATGATAATCACTTAGAAACAATTTTATTTTTCAACATAATCCGCACCAATGTTGATGTACTTATCCCATCGCTTAATCAGCGCCCCAATTCTAGCTGCATAAAATTCTATGGGTTGTCGTCATCATCCCATCGTCAACGTCAGATGAAAATCTCTTGGGGCTAACTCTGGGCTGTAAGGTGGATGCTGTAGCACTAACCAACCAGACTTAACCCCAAGCGATTTTCATCAGTTTGGTCCACTAAAACAACATCTTGGAGACAAACACTTTGCAGATGATCACAGTCCTACTGTGGTTGAGACAGCAACCCAAAGAATTTTATGCAGCTGGAATTGGGGAGCTGATTAAGCGATGGGATAAGTGCATCAACATTGGTGCGGATTATATTGAAAAATAAAATTCTTTTCAAGTGATTATCATGGTAAATTTTTTTTTCTTATCTTTTGTGACTTACTTAATGACTTACCCTCGTATGATGAGGGAGCGTAAAAATAATACGATGCCCCCATACTGCATTTACGCTTGCTAAGCCACTGATGACGACTGGAGTAAAAAAATCATATTATTTTTTATGATGATGAGGGGGGGGTGAAAAATCAATTTATGACCTGACCACCGCTCACCCTTGCTACGCCACTGGAATCTTGCATGTTATCTTTACACCAAAATTGTAAATCAGCAGTAAATTTCGGAAGAAATCCATCAAAGGGGCCTCTACTGTTGTCTGTCTGCCACTAGAACTCTGTTCGCCAAGTTGTCTAGTTGGCGACGGTTGCTATAGAAACAGGTTATCGTAGGAGGAATCCATTTCGAGTAGGTAGACGCTCATTCACGTTTGTTACATTGGCGCACTTAGCTCCAAATGGGAAGGAAAGTGCGACTGTGACAAAACCGAGAAGACGAATGGTGAACTACCACCGCAAACTGGCGCCGAGAATAAAATAAAACCCGTCGGATTCCTCCGATTTGAAATGGATTTTCCATAACATAACCAGTTGCTATAGCGACCGTCGTCAAAGAGACAACTTGGCGAGCAGGCAGTATCTGCCCGTCAACGTGTATCTGAACACGATAACACAAAAAGGCAACGACGAAATTTGGCATGCGGTTTTATCACTAGATTTGTAATTCCTTTTTAGTCAGCGTTTCGAATAAATAGCTGATGCATTAAGAACCAAAAAGAGTTCTTACGAAATAGCGCGAGAAAATTTAAGGATTGGAATTTCTGAGAATATAACCTTTTATCTTCTGAGTTTTGGAGAATACTGATTGGAGGGATGAAAAAGAATGAAAAGGAAAAGATGAACAGCATTCTCGATGAAACTGAAAAATTCACGCAATAAAAAAATAATAACAATAAAATTTCGAAGGACATGGCTTTTCTGAGATGAAAACTGTTTCAACTTTAGAATAGAAAAGAATAATGGACTATTCCTTTACTTGTTGCGATATTTCTTATCATATTTTTACAACCACAATAAGAATAAATCATGACTCTTATCTTCTTACGTATATATACAGGGTGTCTACACTTACCGTGGTCCAATACCTAATTTCTAAACCGTTAGAGATAGACATATCGTTTCAATAGGAAAAATGCTTTAAATGAAGGGAAGAATTATAATATATGTTTTTTGAGTGAATAAATACATTCCCGAAAAAGTTACGAATTCTAACTTTTTATACGGTCCCCTGGTCTTATCAGTCATATTTAGTAAAATATTTTGACACTCTAACATTTTAAACAAAAATAGTCCCACTCTTCTGCGACTAAAACTGACCGAGTTATGGAGCTTTGAACATCGCTGACTTACACCACTTTACACCATTTCAATAGCAATCTTAAAGACGATCCTCCAATCAATGCGCAGCACTCGCTCGACGAGGCCGCTTATTGGTTAAAAATCATGAAATTCAAAGCTCCAGAACTCCCTTAGTTTTACTCGTAGAAGAGTGAGACTTTTTTTGTTTAAAATGTTAGAACGCCAAGAATATTTTACTAAATATGTTTGACTGGACCGGGGGACCGTATAAAAAGTTAGAATTCGTAAACTTTTCTGGAGTATATTTATTCACTCACAAAACATATATTATGATTCTTCCCTTCATTTAAAGCATTTTTGCAATTGGAACTATATGTCTGTCTCTAACGGTTTAGAAATTAGCTATTGTATCACGATAAATGTGGGCACCCTGTATATAAGACGATCCCAGAACATATAATTTATTTTTAATAATTATTCCGTCTCTGGCTAATATTCCCCAGAACCATATCAATCTTCAGCCTATTTTGCAAACGTTATGTTAGCAAAAAGAAGTTCGTAAAAGCAGAAACCGCTGGAAAAAGTCCAGTTTCGGGTGTTTGGGATGTAATATATTTCTTTTATAGGTACTCGACCTTTTTTTTTTTTTTTTTTTTTTTTTTTTTTTTTAGGGAAAAAAATTTGGCCCCGGTCCACAGAGCCAAAAGCGTGAAATGTGCTCTTTTTATGCAAAGGCAACTGCATCTCTCCCTGTGGCTGAATTGTGCAAGATAAGATAATTTTGCAAAAATGGTTCTGCAGAATTACCATAATCTACAGAATTCTCATTTGATGAGCTGTTTCGTAATTTTCTAGAATTAAGTTATCTTCTCGAGAGAAAAATAATTCACTCCTTTCTGAGGGAAAAAGAAAAAAAAAATTAAATGGAAAAAGATAATAAAAAATGAAGTCGTATATTTTACTCCTCCCTCATCTTCTTAACAGAGAGAGTGAAAAAAGGGTCTGGTAGAAAAGCACGATTTCTTCTAGTTGGAATAAAAGATAAATGGAAAGAATTAAAAACCATTTGCAGCACAGAAGAAATTTATTCACACTGCTTCAGCGAATATATATTCCAAAATGTGCTCAGAAATGCTCACAGAAAATGATATGTATCTTTCATTAAAAATAATTGGATAGTTTAAATTTCCGAAATTTTATACACTATTAAATTTTTTCTTTGCTTTTCTTTTTATCATGGTTAAAAAAAAACATGTAATTTTCTGAGAAAAATGGGAGCATTAAATTAATCATAACTTAAAAACTAATCTACTTTTATCCTGAATACCTCTGGGTATACTGTAAAAATTTTCTACAAATTAGAGCTATTAAAGTAATTTTAAACTTATTAATAATTGAAATGCCACCCATTACTGTTTTCAGTTTATGTCATTTAAATGGATTAAAATAGTATTGTATAGCTCATTTTGAGCTTGAGACTTGTTAAATTTGTTATATTCAAGCATTTATAGTTCATTTAAAAAAAAAATATTACGGAATCTTGAAATCATTTTTTTTCTCAAATTCACTACCAGGTGGCGCCACTATTACAGGATCGAAATTTAATAGAATTACTCAATCTAGTGATAATTCAGTTCTGAAAATATTAAAATAGTTTACTGTTGTCCATAACATACAAGCGTACAATATTTATAAACTCTAGCACATTAAGAAATGATTGAAAATCGATTACAATATTCCATCTTTGTAAGCATAATGAAACAATTCAAGTTATATAAAAGTACAAAAAAGTTAGTCCTAGTGGTAGAATCTCTACTTCGGGATCGGAGGATCACGGGTTCAATACCACATTCCACCGCAGGCCAATTATGTATAATCCCTGCAGTCGGACGTTAAACGTCCTCAAATTAATGGAATGTGTTGCTGTGAAGAATATGCTGGCTCCAGTGTTGTTATTAGACGCTGACTGAGGCATAAAATTATGAGGTGCGTTCTAAAATAGGCTAGTATAGCTTCGAATTAAAATAATCCAGTAAATCAATAGCAGAAAGAAAACCTCACAATGATGAGACCTGGTGTTTTAGAGGATACGACCGGGGTTGTCGTTTGATTGAGACATAAAATAAGGCCCGCCGAGAGAGGAGGGCAGGTGGGGCAAAATTCCCGGGGCACAGGGCCGGTTTGTTAAATAGACAAAGTAGGCAACTGCCTATGGGCCCCGAGGGCCTCGATATATATATTGTACAAACATTAGCAAATTTAAAAATGTTAAAAACAATAGAAAATTAAAACACAATAAAAAAGAAAAAACTAGATAAAAATGAAACAGAAGAAGTAATCAACGATGATAACAATACATCTTTATTCGCGCCAAACGCAGCAGCATCCAGTGATTGCATCATACATTTTACTACAACTAACCAACCCATCACTAAAGAATCAAACAACAACGCGCATAAAAGATGTATTGTTATCATCGTTGATTACTTCTTCTGTTTCATTTTTTTCTAGTTTTTTTACTTTTTTATTGTGTTTTAATTTCTTAATTTTCTATTGTTTTTACCTTTTTTTAAATTTTATATTGTTTGTTTTTGTATTTATTAGAATATGCCGCATATGCGCCATTCTGTATAATATAAAGGGTTTAATTAATTTTTAATTAATTGAGGAAAAAAATGTTTAATAATCTGTTAAATTTTATTAATTGCAACTGTTATATATTGCACAACGTATATACGTAACGTTGTATTGCGGTACTTTCAGAATAATTTAATTTTGTATTTTCATTTAATTTACATACGCCGTGCATTCGAACTTATTCAAAATAAAATCATTGAAACATAAAATAAAATCATTGAAAAAGTAATTTGTTGCTTTCTAATTTAAAAAAAAAATGTCCGATGCCATAATTAAATAATCAGATTGTGTTAAAAAAAATTTGTCTTTTTTTGTTACTATTTTGAAAAAAATTACTTTTAAATTTTAATTTTGCTCTTTTTTAAACGCGATATACGGAAATCAACTCTTTTGAAAAGGATCCACAATTAAATGGTTTACTGTTTCAGCTCGTAAAAATTTGGTATTTAAAACTGCTTATATAGAGATTAAATTAAAATCGATACAAAAATATCTGGCTTTGGGAGTCTTCAAGGGATAAAAAGGGACCCCCGATATTTGCATTGCCTGGGGCTCCTAGGGGGCTTAATCCGACCCTGCCGGCATGAAATAAAGGAAGATTAATTTTCAAATTTTCAAGAGCATTTATTTTTATCTGTGACAAATAGGGTCTGGCATGGATTGAACTACATTTTTACATTTATTTTCTCTGAATAATTTATCGTTCTATTAATCGAAATTACAGTAGGTGGCTTGAAGTCAGATTTTCGAACAATACATGACGTCACCAGGCAACCAGAAGAAAGGCTTCCTTCTGCTGATTAGTCTCCACAGTCATAATTCGCATGGAGGTCTCGCACCAAAACTTTGCACCGGGGCCCTCTTCGGCTCTCGGCGGCCCTGCATAAAATTAAGAGGCGCATCCTAAAATAGCCCTTGTATAGTTTATCACTAAATTAATCAAGCCAATCAATAGCAAAAAGAATGTCTAAACAGTCGGCATTTTATTCCTTGTTAACCCCTTCGCGTTCATTTGTTTCTCATTGAAACAACACATTGAGCATTTTTTCACTGCGCAGGGATGAAACATAGCGTAATTTCCCCTTAATAACTTAAGAGCCAGATATATAGGCCAACTTATATAAAAATTCCAGTTCAATACCGTTAGTATTCGCAAAGATATCGGCATTGCAATAGCTAAATTGCTTTTGATCTCTAAGGGAAACAATATGATGAGGGTTCTTTCACAAATTGATATTTTTGAAATTTGAATGTTCGAAAGAAATATTGAATTTTATGAAGGTTGAATATCCTGAATACTCACGTATACTTATAAATCAAATACATAATTTAAATTGCTTTTCGATGATAGCTAATTCGGAAGAAAAATAGCTCGTTACCTTTCAGTGGTTTTACTGTGAAACAATAAATTTCTTGAAAATAAAAAATGCTAAATTTTTTTTCCTTTACATATTTTTGATCAGCTACATGTCTAACACTCCTTTTTGAAATAAATTTTGTAATTTTCAAAACGACACATGTAGTCAACTTGAAAGGGTTGATCCTTTCCCTCCATCGAAAATCTGGTGGGAGTCGAATTTCTCCTCCCTGCCGGTCAGTGAAAAATTTACGACAGCCGCCACCTGATTAATTCCTCCCATCTCGAACGCAATTTCGAAGGCTTGACAGCATTCCGACTTATCGAATGGGTCGCAAGATTTCATTCTCCCTCCAAGATGATAAGCGAGGACGGGATTTGCATAACGATACCGCCGCGGAATGATGGATGGACGAGGCGAGGACTCGCGACTCTGTCAATTCATTATGGATCATTACGAGTCGCTGGGGTTAATTAATTCCGAAGGGGAATTGATTAACCCGGCAATCTTTTGCAAAATGACACTGGTTTCGTTCCGATATCTGTTGCTCTCGATGATGGGTGACATCGGTCATTGACTATGCATTATCTTAATAATATGCATACTGTATTGTCGTGGTTGTATGTGTATGAACTGAGTAGAAATATGCAGTGTGGTGAATAGAGAGAGAGGGAAGGGGTGCCTACTTAGTTTTGATATAATGTAATAGATAAATCCCACCTAATATGCGTTAACCTTGAGGCTCTGTCTTGATTAGATTTATTCGAGCACTCTGTAGCATCATTCGCTTAAGACAACCCTCTTAAATTGCGCCATCGTTTTTCTTCAGATAAATTATTTTCGAGCCTCCATTGATCAAATACATGCGAAAACAAAATAAGAAGATAACGCACAATTATTGGCCGCAGTTATGCGCTCGGGAACCAACTATAGCTTCATAGATTTCGGTTTCACTACGGTATCATAGTATCGTAAGACCGTATCATAGTATAGGGTATTCACATAAAAAATTAATTGAAGCCTGCTGAAATTTATATGATTTACACCTTAATACTGATATAATAGATAAAAATAAATGGTTAGAAATTTGCAATGTTAATATTTGTGAAAATTTATCTCTTTAATGGAATTGACTATTATAAGCAGTCCTATGGCATATGGGTAGTAGTTTTTCTAGTGCATTGGCTAATGTATTTCTTCATTCATTCGGAAGAGAACTTATTAAGAATGAACTTATTTACGGTTATCGTTTTATTGATGACCTGATTGTGTTTAATTTTATTGATTTTGAATCTTTATTTAATTGCTATCCAGAAGATCTTAAATTAAACAAAACCAATAATGAAATTAACAAATGCTATTTTTTGGATTTAGTAATTGAAATTTTGGATTCAGGTTTCTCTATTGGCATTTATGATAAGAGAAAGGATTTTAATTTCAAAGCCATTACACGTTGTGACTTTCAAACTAATCTTAACATTAAAATATTAAAAAACACTATTTATTCTCAAATTAATAGAATAAAAAATATTTGTAATAACCATTCAACTTTCGTCACAGCTGTTGATAACTTAAATAATAATTTAAAAGAAAACGGCTGCACAAGTGATTTCTTTAACTATAACAACTTAATTAAAAAAGGATTGAAGAGCGTCTAAATTTCTGTTAATTTAGTTCGAATTTTTCTCAATAGATGGAGTTAGGTCTGCTAGATTCTAGACTTAATATCCTTTGTTAATGATTTGCTTCGATTGCATTGTTTTTACTTTTATTTTTGACAGAAGGTAATGTTAATTTTATCTTCTTTTTCTTTATCGGATTTGTTAAAGAAAACTTTCTGAAGTTTTTCTTATTTAAGAAAGGTTTTTTTTTCCTACATTATTTCAATTATTGGATAAATTCAGGCCACAGAGGGAATATTATTTGACTATTAAATCATTCCCTTGACAGAAAATTTATCCATTTTAGAACTCCGATGGCGAGTGGCACTTTGAAAAAGTTAGCCATCCGTGTTCTCTTTCGGTTTTTTTTTCCATTTTATTTGTTTAATCTTAATGTGTTATAATTTTTATTGAAGCATGATTTTTATTGTTTGATTGTATCTTAATTGGTTAGCTGATTATAGACAATATTGTTAACGCAATAACTGGATGCTTCTGCGTTGCGAGCAAAAGATATATTGTTATTGATATAGTTTACTTCTTCTGGCTCTTCTGTAATTGTGTAATTAAAATAGTATAGGGTTGTTATAATTAAAGTTTGCCAATTCTATGATTCTAAATGAAACAAAATTTCACTACAATGTAACACAAATGATGCGCTTTGTGTAAACAAGAAAAGGTAGTCTGAGGTGTCACACTGCTTTGCATAAAAATGGCACTTTGAACGAAAAGAGACTTGCTCAGAGAGGCTATGCTATGTTGAGGATAAAAGAGTAAAAGAGCTATGATCAGGACAGAATTTCGGCATTGTCTTAATTAACCTTACAAATTTTTCTGAAAACAGTAGTGTTTTCATTTAGTAAGTAATTCATATTTATATGTTAACCCCTTCTGGACGAGCGCCGCATATGTGCGTTTCAGCTTCACTCATCTCAGGGCCGAGCGCCGCATCCTTGCGTTACGGCGAAAGTGCTACTGTGGGCCGGAGCCGCACATAATAAAAAATAGAAGATTTTTCAGAAGGCTTTGGTTAAGAGTTAATTATTACAATTTTCTTGAAGTATTTTATAATATTGAATGTAAATATTTATTTTTCCTATATTTTCGAATTTTGCATCAATAATCTAGCGTTTATTTAGGTACTTTCAATTATAGGGAAATGCACTACATTTTTATTTTTTATTATTAAAAATTAAGTATTTTAATTAAACTTTTTTTTTATGATTTAGAATATGATATCGTTTACCGCATGTTTAAAAATGGTTTCATTTCTATATAAAGGACACTTTTTATGCATTATTATGTAACGCGCACTTTTAATGCGTGTTAGGCTTAGCGGGAGAAAATGCTTCGGCCGGTGGACACAGAATGCGCTTGCCAGCTCCCGGCCAGTGGGCACGTTTCCTTCAGCGAGCGGCCGTCCAGAAGGGGTAAAGCTCTTTCTGAAGTTCTTCTCGGTCTCAAATGTCGTGCACATTTGGGGGAGTCATGAAAGTTTTAACAGCAGGTGCATATATCATAAATTTCAATGTTTGCAAAGAAAAATAATTAAAAATATTATCTTGACTCTAATCAGTTAATTAAAATATACAAAAATTATGTTAAGTTAAATTGACATTTCTTTATGATTATTAGCTCTTTATGTATTATTTTCTCACATAGAAGCATTAATGATTATATGTCAGAGAATAGCACATGAGGAGGTAAAAATATTTTTTTTTTACGAAAACTAACTATGTGTATAGCTGAAAGTTGTGGAAAAAATTATTTCGTACTATGTCATATATACAAAAATTATGTTAAATTAAATTGATATTTCTTTACGATTATTAGTTCTTTATGTATTATTTTCCCACATAGAACCATTAATGATTATATATCTGAGAATAGCATATGAGGAGGTAAAAATATTTTTTTTTACGAAAATTAGCTGAAAGTTGTGGAAAAAATTATTTCGTACTATGGCATGGTAGCTGATATTTCTATATGAAAGACAAACACAAAGGCTTTAAATTATTTTTTCTGAAAACATCTTCAAAAATACTGCTTGACAACTTTTGGATGTAAAAATATAAAAGAAATACAAAAATAAATCAAATTCAGGAATCACATGAAAAAACCGTGATGACTAATTTGGCAACTTTACAAAATTATGTGATCGATCGTCTGACAATCTAATGCTTATGAGATTAGGCATTTTTTTTAAATATTGCCAAATAGACGAAAAGTGTCGAATTTAAAATTGTTGAATTACATTTTAGCTCAAAAAGTTATATTTTTCTGGCTTTTCTTCATATTTTTAGTTAGTCTGGTTATCACCAAGTTGAGGACTTATGATTTTATTAATTTACTTTTTAAAATTCGGAATCAGCCATACCATATAAGGTTTCGGCCACTCAAAATCTACCTTGAAAAATAAAATAACCTTTAGTTGTCATCCGAAGTCTTCATTTACATACTATTGAAAGATAGCATTACATGTGCACAGTCATTCCTCATATTATTACATCACTTAAATTTGAAAGAGTGCTCAAAGCCTTCATTGTTCGTTTCTAGTCTAGCATATTCAGATAATCCGGCTTGACTTTCAAATAGTGTTCAGTGATATTAAGTATCACATCCTGCTTAATGCAAGTGAATGCAGATTTGTTGAGTTTGTTTGCGGGCAATACAATTCGCGATTGAATTATTACTGTCCCGGAAGGTAGGAGAGAACAAAGCTGGATGCTTTGCGCCCTTGTGGGATAGAAAAAAATTATTATATTAATAATTAAACGAAAAATAAAGATCAGTTTTCTGTTTCACTATTTTTGTCATTTCTCTGTTTTGTTGTGATGATGAAACTAGAAAGAATTACAATCAGCTTTACACTTTCTCGTATACGAAGTACACAAAAAGAAAGTATTGTAATCGTCAAAAAATTCGAACTCGAGATTTTGACGAATCTCCACGTTTTAGACCTCCCAGAGTCCGAAAAACACAATTTTGGAATGATGTCTGTCTGTGAACACGATAACACGAAAACTATTAGAGCTACGGACATGAAATTTGGCATGTGGTCTTAATATATAATTTTTAGGTTTCTATCAAAGTTTGGACAAAATCCGTCTACGGGAAGTCTGTCTATCCGCGTTCATGTGAACACTATAGCTCAAAAACTTGAAGAGCTGGATGTATAAAATTGGGTACACAGCTTTATCATCAGGAATGTAGGTCCGTATAAAATTTTGGGCCAAATCCGTCAAAGGGTTGACTGTCTGTCGGTTTATGTAATCTTATACTTCCGAAGACGATATCTTCTAAAAGAAATGACTTCGATAAATGAGATTTCGTATGAAGCCTTGAAACCCTAATTGTAGATTTGTCTCCAATTTTCTTTTAAATCGGTTTAAAAAAAGGCGTTAAAATTGCATATTCGGTTTTTTCCATCATTCAACGACGCAAAAAAAAAGGGGGCGAACGCTGAAGCGAGCGTTTTCTCCACTTTAGGGAACATCGCACGTTTTCCCCACCTTAGGGAATACCGGCTTATACTTCAGAATTGCATTCTGATCAGACTTTTCACAAATGGCTATGACCTTCCAAAAATAAAGTATACTATTAATACGATTTTCATGTAAATAATTTTTTAAAAATATAAACAATTTTGATCAGACTCTTATTTTACAGTTTATTGGAAATTAATACATCCTCGGCTGAAAGTGGAACCCAAGATATCCTACAGGTTGAAGGCAAATAATATATGTTGCAACAATGAGTAACAAACTCATCTTTCATTGAAAATTAAATATCATATGAGTATCATGTGAAAACTAACGTTAAAATTAAGTTAAAACCTCTGAGTAAGTTTTTCCTCATGATTTATTTAATAATCGGACTATGTAATAAAAATCCTATCAAACCAAAGACCATAAAGAAGCTACTGTTTGAAGCTATTGCTTTATCATTTTCAGTTCCTTAATTGAAGTGGAACAAAAATATCACCTTTTTCTTAGTAATAACGAGATAACACTGTGTGTGGTTTCGATAATTGTAAACAAGTGAAGGGAGTTGAAATTTCCCTTCCCACCCTGTTAGTGCGAAATTCAAATATCTCTATAGTGTATTCAGATTTCAAAGGCGTCGAAAGTATTGTCTTTTTGCTCAATACTCCATTAGTTTTCAAACAGCTTTCTTCAGAATAATCTAGTTCAATATGGATTCATTTGAAGTTACCAGATTTTCAAATCTTCAGTCTGGAACCATCTTGGACCCTAGAGCAAAATCCGGGACGCTGGCTCGGGAAAGGGGATCATGGACAAAATCCAAGAATTAGAGAAGAAAAAAAAGATAATAAAGATTAGATAGAGTGAGGGAGAAAGAAATAGTTAAGAAGAAAGAAAGAGCACGAATAGTTATAGAAGCGCAAATAATTATTTTGCTGTCTTTTCTTCAGATGTTTTAATTGATATTGGTCACATTAAGAAACCTTATTTTTGTTTAATAAAGCTGGAAAGCAGAATTCTCCAGAAAAATTTTCAATTCAGGTCTAATTTTCTAAGACAGAAGGTCGAAAATTGGAATTGTCTCAGCTAATCTGAGACATTTGATTACTTTATATTGTTTCAAAAATCGTTCTGTGGGTGAATGGTGTAAACAGTCCAACACGCAGGATAACGGAGAATTAAGGTTTATTCATAAATATGCAGGAAAGCACGTAGCACAGGTAACAGGAACAATAGATATTGCACAGATTAGCAGCACAAACAGACAACAATTCACTACTAATAACAGTAACAGCACGTTCAGATTTAGAAACACAAACAGTCAGCAAATTAATAATAACAGTAACAGCACCTTCAATAGCGCTCAGCTCACAGGCTTTCCAAACACTGCAGACGAAACTTCAAAGTTGTTCCAGTCGATCAACAACACTACCATGATCCAAGCGTGGTCTTTTTATACTCTACCCGATAGGCCATGACGTCACATAGAATTTTCAGGAAAAACCTGGATCTCGCCCCTAATAAAAAATATCGAGAAAGTAATAACATTTTCGGATATCTTCGATTTGTTGCCAAAGTCGCCAAGTTTGTCGCCAAAATGGTCGCCAATGTCAGGGGTTCAGGGCTCGCCGCTGTCCGCCACTCCATGCTTACCCCTGTAAAACTCCCTCCCCAACTATAAGACTAACGAGGCAGGAAAGCGGCATTATATCTTTGTAACAATATGTAGGGTTGCGATACGTCCCGTATATACCGGACTGTAATCGTGTTTCAATACTCAGTCCGGTATTCCTATTTGTCTCGTTTTTGTCCCGTTTTCTCCCTGAAAGAGCAATTTTGATTTGTCATTATAATTTTCAAATGACTTGCGCCCAATATAATTATGCGAAAGAAGAAAATGATATAATTAAGAAAGTAAAATCAACGTTAAAATATGACTGGGCTAAAAAGGATTAGCCTGGCATCTTTTTTTATTATTATACGTCTTCATTTTATTAGATTGCTTAAACTTTATTTATTTTTTATCGTGTTTATTCTATTTAGTAAAATAAACCATTACCCACCCACTTTCTTCATGTCTTGTCTATTTAGCACTTAGACGTCCCGTATCAGTGCTTGGTAATTATGACAACCCTATTTATGTATAGCTATAAAGTATGAAGTTGGAATTGCTATAGTATAAAATTTGAAGGGAAGATTTCATATTTACTTTACTTTTATTTAAATTTAACTAACATTTTAAAGTTTTAACTAATTATTTTTTTTTTGCATATGAACTTTTCGCTTTTAAGTAAAATCCGGTACATTGGTGGATATTTAATTCAAATTCAGGACAAATATGGGAAAACTTTTTCAAACCGGGACAAACAGATGAAATTCTTGACTACCCTATCTAATCTGGGACGTTTGATCGTCTTAATTAATTGCAATTAATTAACTAATAAAAATGGATCAATCTGTTATAACAGTCATTGCTCACTGTTATAATAGATTGATCCTGATCCTTTGACCATGATCCATTGATTCTGATCCTCTGACCATCTTGATCCTTTGACCGTCCTGATTCTTTGACCAGGACCCATTGATCCTGATCCTTTGACCATCCATGAAAACTGATGGAACCAATTTTCATGGATTGTCAAAATTTTAAGATAACGAAGTATAAGGAATTCGTTATCATGAAATTTCTGAACACGAAAAAGGGAAAGAAAGAAAAAAGAAGAAAAAAAAATGTGAATTTAAAGGATGAAACGCAATCCAGAAACTATTAAAATAGCCCTAGTGTTGCTCCAAAACGGGACGTAAATAAAAATAAAATAAACTAAGTCAAGATCTTCATCACTAAGACTTTTTTTTTTGCTTACTTTTATTATTGAGAGAAGATGATCAAAAGGCAAATATATGCTCATTACACTTGATCTATTTGCTTTTCATGATTTCGAACTGCATAAAAAAATATTTAAATACAAAAAAAAATAATCCAAAAATCCCCCCTCCAAACAGATATTCCAAAAATGGAACATTAGCATTCATCCATATGTCCTTGAAACTCCACCCAACAGGTAAACAGTATTTACCCTGGAACGAAATAATGACCCCCTCAAAGAAACAGATGCGGTAATTAGAGAAAAATTTCTCTAACTGCCCTTCTCCCAGAGGGGAGGGTAGAGCTCCACTCATCGAAATCGTCTGTCAACGGTTCCCCCAATGCTACGAATATTCGAAAAGCAAAAAGAAAAAGAAACGAAACAATTTATCAGG